>MU186239.1:0-51772 GCA_016904865.1 Pissodes strobi | reverse complement strand
ACTTGTCAACGTCAATCGTTTTTTTTTAAATCTTTACCTAAATACCAAATATCAAATCTCTTAAGTCGTACGATTGACGAATTATGTCGATTTTTTACTTTTTTTGGTTACCATAGCAACCAACTTTTTAGTATGAAATTATGCTTCATAAACAATCCTAAGTACCATACTATATATTTTATTAATGATATACATATTATTAATTGGTTGCCATGGTAACCGACATGTCAACGTCAATTGATTTTTAGTCTTTACCTAAATACCATATATCAAATCTCTAAGTCGTACGATTGACGAATTATGACGATTTTTTGCTTTTTTTTTCGTTACCATAGCAACCAATTTCTTAGTATCAAATTAGGCTTCACAAACAATCCTAAGTACCATACTATATCTTTTATTAGTGATATACATATTTTAAATTGGTTGCTATGGTAACCATGTTGTCAACAAAAAATGCTAACATACTTTCACCTCTACTTATAAATTGACATCGAGAAAAAGAAAAGTTGAGACTTGTTTACACGGACAAAAATGCCAAAAAACGTTAACTTGTCCTATTTTCACACCCTGTATATTAACAGATCGTAACTAATATCAATAGGCTTCGAGGGTTTGTGGACCACTAACTCTATGCCAAATTTCAAGTCGCTATCTTCAGAATTGCGACCTGTAAATGCCAAAAAACCGTAACTTGTCTTGTTTTCACACCCTGTATATTAACCGAGCGTAACCAAAATCATTAGGCTTCGAGGGTTTGTGGACCTCTACCTCTATGACAAATTTCAAGCCGCCATCTTCAAAGTTGTGACCTGTAAATGCCAAAAAACGGTAACTTGTCCTGTTTTCACACCCTGTATAACAATTAAAGCAAAAGAGCAAAGGAACAAAAATACGTGTCTTACCGAATACTTTCATTTGACATAAAAAAAAAGAATTTTATCCTTGTTTACACGGACAGAAATGTTAAAAAACGGTATCTTGTCCTGTTTTCACACCCTGTATATTAACCGATCGTAACCAAAATCAATATGTTCCGAGGGTTTGTGGACCTCTACCTCTATGCCAAATTTCAAGTCGCTATCTTCAAAATTGCGACCTGTAAATGCCAAAAAACTGTAGCTTGTCCTGTTTTCACACCCTGTATAACAATTAGAACAAATGAGCAAAGGAACAAAAATATGTGTCTTACCGAATACATTCATTTGACATCAAAAAATAGAAAAGTTCGTCCTTGTTTACACGGACAAAAATGCCAAAAACGCCAAAAAACGGTAACTTGTCCTGTTTTCACACCCTGTATATTAACCGATCGAAACCAAAATCGACAGGCTTCGAGGGTTTGTGGACCTCTACCACTATAACAAATTTCTAGTCGCCATCTTCAAAATTGCGACCAGTAAATGCCAAAAAACGGTAACTTGTCCTGTTTTCACACCCTGTATAACAATTAGAGCAAAAGAGCAAAGGAACAAAAATACGTGTCTTACCGAATACTTTCATTTGACATCAAAAAATAGAAAAGTTGGTCCTTGTTTACACGGTCAAAAATGCCAAAAAACGCCAAAAAACGGTAACTTGTCCTGTTTTCACACCCTGTATGTTAACCGATCATAACCAAAATCAATAGGTTCCGAGGGTTCGTGGACCTCTACCTCTATGCCAAATTTCAAGTCGCTATCTTCAAAATTGCGACCTGTAATCGATTTCATCACATACACACACACACACACACATACACACATACATACAGACAAAAAATCAAAATTTTTTTTTTCGATTACAAATCGATTGGTATAAGTTTCAGAGCGATCCGACGTACCGTTACGAAGTTTTTGTCCCGATTGGTCTCGCCCTATAGAAAGCCCTATATTATAGATAAGGGCTTTCTAACAAGTGGAGTCATTGTTTATGCTTTTAACACACATCTCACCGGCAATAATCCACCCAAAAACGCTATTCTGCAAAATAAGCGCGGTGTTGTCTAATCTTATTCTATTGGGACATAAACTTGACCAAAACACGTGGGATCCTAACAACAGATCAATATCGGCGCTCGAATTAAATTTTGGGTCCGCAAGATTTAACCTATCAGGAATGTTTAAGAGATTTTTCTCAAAACTTACATTGGGCAATTTTTCAGTTATTTTTGACAACACTAAACAGCTAATTTCTAGACTAAACTGATTATAGCACGATTTTATTATAACGTTCCCCTTTTTACTAATATGCGTTAAATTTTGCCCTACTCCCTTAACCACATGGCTCACCTTCGACGGCTGCAGCCTTAGCCTTTTGCAGAGATCTTCCAATATAAAATTGCCTTGGCTTCCACTATCCAATAATGCCCTACCCAATACCACGATGTCACCATTCCTTATATCTAAGATCGCAGTTGATAACAATGTTTCAGACAAATTGGATGAAGCGGCAACAGAGCATTTTGTATCTGAGACGCGAGCGCCGCCCTTCAAGGTTAAAATTTCGCTATCAGCGTACGGTGCGCGGGAAATAATCGCAGACATGCTCTGATCGGCGTTCTCGGAAATATCGTTCCCTCCAGTGTTGCCGTCGCTACCTGGATGTCCTAAACGTGGGTCGGGAGTTTCACTTTTATGCAGAAGTAAATGATGTGACCTCTTACATTGTGAACACTTCTTCTGTCTACATCTCCATGATGAATGAGTGCCCTTCAAACAATTAAAACACAACCTTTTCTGTTTAGCACCTTCCAACCTGTCATTTATACTCAACTTTACAAATTTCCTACAATCATCAATCGCATGCTCTCCCATACACCAACCACATTTATATCCTTTCTCATTCGTATTACCTATGGCGGGGAAGCTGTTAGACGATTTATGTTTCCTAAAATAGCCTTCATATCGGTCAGAATTATCTTTGTTTTCAGATTTACCTGTTATTTAAATTTTTTCTAAAACTTCACATTTTGTTTTTAAGAATGTATTCAAATCTGACAACTTTGGTAATTCTTCCTCGTACTTATATGATTCCCAATCCCTACGAGTGACACTATTGAACTTATTTGCCATTATATAAATAATTAACAGGTCCCAAGTGTCAACGTCTTGTCCTAAAGATTTTAAGGCACGTAAATGTTTCCCAGGCGGGCTCAAACTTCTCTAATTTTACTTTTAACGGACTTAGAACTTTTTCATCTAAAGTTTGAACCGACTGAAACCGCACAAAATAATTTTTTAATCTAGTTAATCTACCTTTAAGAACAGCTCGCCTTTGTTTTAATTCAGTGAGTTCTCTCTCCGCCATATTAATTCAAATGGAGACAAAAGGAACACTAGGATATATATATAAAAAAAGGAACGGACTTACAGCTTATTTCGATGCCTTTTCTTGCGTTTGGAACCCAAGGGATTTTTCAACATCCGATTCTCAAACGTCCCATGTTAGTCGTCACTGGTCACTGTCTGTCTCTTAAACCACTACCACTGTTTTTTCCAATATTTTTGGCAAGCTTAAAAAACTGTAAACATCCCGGACGAATGGACCAAAATGTTCCTTCAATGTTGTTTATTATTAATTAAATACGAGTGGACTGTAAAAACTCTTTATTCCTTATTCTTGCCATAAAATAACTATTACTTAGGGGGGTGATTCTAATGACTATCATGACCTAACCTTCACCACGACCAATCTGATCAATCTCTCCCTGTCTTACTCCTTGGCGGTCTCTTAGCGACAATGCGCGGTTGTCACGTTTACTTAGGAAAATAATTCGAATGTTAATGCTTGTTAAAAACTGCTTAGACAGACATTTCCCTTAAAAAATACATTTTATTCAGTTGATGTGTTTTTAATGTGTAATATACCTGATTTGATATGTGTATTGCATGTAATATAGTAAAATTTTAGATCTCTGAAGTTGAATGTTTACATGTTTATATGTTGAAGATTCTTAATTGTCTCAAACCATGGTTTTTAAATGTAAAACTCTAGTTTTATGTTATGATTTCTTTTGACGATGGTAAGATTACTATGTAATTTAAATAACCTGTAATATATTTGAATTTGAATCTACTTACATTTCTCTTATGAAATAATTAATGCAAATTCTGTAATTCTGTAGTGAATCTCCCACCAGAGAACTTCATTCCCAAATGCTCATACCGTATTCTTGACCTAAAACGTTTTTACAATCATTTAAATGGCATGTGCTCTCGATCTGTGATAACAAGGGATTTTCGCATATTGGGTTTAGATTATGCTTATTTATGATGAATTAATCTTTATACATCATTTTCATATACCTATCCCCACCAACATAAATGTATGATACACTGGAGTTACTTCGGTTTTGTTGGCGAAAACGCTACTTTTTGTCTGATTCAAATGACATAACCCAAGCAAAACCCGCTCCAGACCCGATTATGCTTGGCTAACCTAACGATGACGTCATCAACATTTCCCCTACTTTATTTTATTTATTTACGGACAGGCCATTTTACAATATTAATTACAATAAGTTATCTAAATACATAATAAACTTAATAACAGGAACACCATTATCACGTAAATTATTTCATAACGAGTTAATCAAAACCTAACTGATTTTTAATATGGTTCCTAAAACAATTAAGTGAAGATCCAAATATATTAATTTCACCTTTAGAAAGAACCCCATTTGCAGATCTTGAAATTTGGGTTATTGGAGAGTTCATGCCATAATTAGTACGATGAAAATTTGTTGATTATTTCGATTATTATTGAATGGAACTCTCAATTTAAAGTAAGCCAAAAGTTCAGGGCAGTCTATTGCCGAGTTAACAACTCTATGTAGAAAGCACAAGTCAAGGAGTTTACGCCTAGATTCCAGGCTCACTAAGTTTAATTCTTGCCTTAATTCCACATATTCATAGCCTTCCCTCTGATAGCCACACCTAAATGCCAATACTCTAAGGAATTTGCTTTGGACCCCCTCTACTTGTTTTATATTACAGTTATAAGAGTGAGACCATATAATGGACCCATATTCAAGAATTGGTCTTACCAAACTAACAAACAGCATCTTGAATGTGTCTATGGAAAAGTCAACTGTTGATCTTTGCACAAAACCCAACATCCTCATTGCCCTTGAAGTAATCATATTTATATGGCTGGAAAAGGATAATTTACCATCCAGATAAATTCCTAGATCCCTTATTTCATCTTTGGAGCTAATTTTGATGTTATTAATTTTATAATCATGAATTATTGGATTCTTAGTTTTAGAAAAAGTTACCTTATAACATTTAATTGCATTAAGTTCCATCTTATTTGTACTACACCAGTTTCAAAAGGCATTGATATAATCTTGGAAATGCAGTCTGCTCAACTGAACAAAGAGGGAAAAAGAATTTTATATCATCTGCAAACTCAAGCAAATTGCATGATGATAGATCAAAAACCAAGTCCATCAGAAATATACAGAAAAGTATAGGTCCACAGTGCGATCCCTGAGGAACATCTGACGGGACATGAAACTCCTCAGAAATCACACCACTGACCCTAACTGCCTGAAATCTCCCCACCAACATTGATCAAACAAAAGCCAAAAAAGGATCCTGAAAGCCCAGTAACATTAACTTATGAATTAGTAAACTGTGGTTGACCCGGTCAAATGCCTTAGAAAAATCTGTATAGAGCGAGTCAACCTGCAGTCCCTTCTCCAATTTCTCAGTAATAAACTGAACATAAAGAGCAAGATTTACATCAGTCGACCTCCCTTTCACAAACCCAAACTGTTCTGGATTTATTATGTTCTTGAATATGGAGAAGAGTTTTTGACCAATAAGGCAGTCCAACAATTTGGGAATCTCGGACTGAGTGCAAACTGCACGATAATTTGATATTATCCTCTCTCATGCCAGATTTGAAAATGGGTTTTAAAATAGATCCCTTCCAAAAATCAGGAAATTTTCCTTCATTCAGTGAAGTATAAAATAGATTTAGGATAGGAAATGATAATGAATAAACACACTTTTTGAGAAAACACAGAGGTATGCCATCTGGGCCTGTCCCAATCTTAGGAGGGCACTTATTAATCAACTGAAAGACATCAGATAGTGTGAACTGCATGCCAACAATATCAACCCTTCTCGGATAATCAATGTGTGGTAAATCACCAACTAAATCAGAGGAAGAGACAGGTTAACTTTAGGTTATGTCGCGAAAACGTTAGATTATGCTCAAAACCTAAACCGTTTAGGCTGGATTAGCCTCGCGAAAAATGGCTTAATGTGTCATTGGTGCAACACTAATATGGTTGACGTTTGACAGCTTTGAATGTACTTAAAAACGCACGTAAAGCCGGGTACAGACATGTAACACATGACGTTTTTCCAATTTTATTTGTATATCAAAAACGTTTTGATGATTCTGGAAAAAATCTTTAAAACATAATCTCACAATTTTATTAAAGTACTTGAAACCCTGTAGGCTTTAGATAAAGAAATTTATAAATGTGAATAGAATGAATGAGAATCCCGAATTTTTTTGCTTTCTTGAATAGGGTTTCTTTTGTAATGTTGAACCTTTTTAAGTAGCAGTTTTAAATTGAATTGAATATTGAATATATTATTGAAATAATTTACAATTTTACAATGTGTTACATTATGCTAAGATAATTTCTAATTTCCTTATCTACCTAGATATAAATATCTGTATCTGCAGTTATTATCACTATTTAAAGGTTTAAACATTCTAAAATCTGAAATAGCTTAACTAAAATCAGTAAATTTGTGAAAAAAGGAAGAAAGAAAAGAACAAGAGGAAAAAAAAACAGTTCAACACGCACATGCAATTATAGCAATACCAGAAACAAATTTAAATTTTGGACTATAAAATGTAGAAATTTTTGTTTAAAAATATTTTCCTATGGATTTTTCTAATATAAATAGGCAGCAGAATGTAGAACTTAGGGGCTAGGTAATTAAAAAATCTCCAATTAATATTAGAATTACTAATTTTTTTAAGATTATTTTTAGTTCTATGAGAATGATTAACTGTTGCAATAGAGGATGGTTTGATATAAATAAACAGGCATACAGAATAGATGTATCAAGATCTAACATTTGGAACATCCTTAAAATATAAGAGAGCTGTAGGATATCTTTTGTTCATCTTTAAAATAACTTTAATAGTGTCATTCTGAACTACCTTTAATTGATTAGGGGCATTGGCCTAACTCTATACTAACTATTTGCTTAATCAAGAAGCAATCATGGGAACTCTTAGTTATGCTTGATTAACCAGTATAATGGACTATTTCTGTTTAAACTATTTTTACATTTAATAAGCTCCATACTTTCTCCTGTTAGTTATAACTACGAATTATTTTTAAATTTTTAGTTGTTATTTTGTTGATTAACAGACAACAGTGCAACCCGATATACTAGGGCTTGCAATCGCGAATATACATTTCGATCTGGAGATATTCAAGCTAAATTGTTCCCGAAAAATAAAAACACTAATGAATCTGATTTATTTTCCTCTCAGGTTCTCACAATAGTCACCAAGAAATCGATTACCCATTGAAGAAACAAAACGCGATTCCCACCGTTTACAAATAAATGTATATCTTCTATTATAGTATCAGCTAGTTGGGTTGTTTTCTGTTTATTTCTGGGTTTGAGTAGTATCATACATAACAAGCAAATGTTACAAATGCAATAATAAAGTCAAAAAAATTACTTTTTAAATTCCATAAGTATGTTTTTAATAGTTTCTCGGAATAGGATTTTTACCGAGACTGCAGGATTGCAAGCCCTAACACTTACCGAAACTTTTGAGTAGGTAAATCGACCTATACGGTTTCTAACTAATATTTGCTAAAAAAATGCATTACCATTACATAAGGATAATCTAACTGGTGTATTTTTCCTTGTGATATGATATTTATGTCATAACTTTTTGTTTTGCTTGCATTGTCTCTGAAAAATTCTGTGATTAAATATACTGATTGACAATAAAGCCTCTAACTTGAAATTGAATGCTCATTTTTTTTTTATAATATCTTTCAGGTGGTGAGGAAGCCGACTGGACCAGAGGTCTGAGGACTGCTCCGATGTTTAACACAGTCCACATTGATAAACTGGCAATTATTTCGCCTAGTAGATTGGCCAGGAATGCTCAAGAATTCGGGCAGATGTTGCAGAAAGTCGGCAGAGGTTCGTATGAATCGTTTTACTTAAGTATTACATCTCGCAGGTTTTTCAGCGACCTGGAGTTCATCAAGGAACCGAGAAGGCTTTTCCTTCCAATTTACTCTCTTCATGCGGAATTATTTAAAAATTAAACATCTGTTCACATGCATTGCTAAGAAATTCCATATTTGTAGCCTACTTGAATGCTTGCTTATTATAATTGATGATTCAGATAGGAAGATAGCCAATTTAGGGCATTACCTGTTACTCAATTTTTTTGATTTTTTTTATTAATAATTCCCTGCTTAAGATAGACATGGACCTATGATAAATTGCTAAAAACATTAAGTGCAGTTTCTCCTTTTTCCAAGAAATTAATCCAGAAGTTTGGTGTCACTTTTGAAATGAAAGATTTCATGAGCCTTACTTTCAAATTTGAGCAATATCGTATATATACCGATGTTTAATTATTATTTTTTTTAGGAATGTCCATGAACATCACCCCAAAGGTGTTCGAAATTCAAGATGATAGGTCTCAGACCTATTTGACCGAGCTAGAACGATTAATTTCTTCGATGAGTCCAAGCATGGTGATGGTAATTTTGCCGAACAATTCGGGAGACAGGTACAACGCCGTCAAGAAGAAGTGCTACGTTGACAGGGCGATCCCTTGTCAGGTCATGGTGGCCAGAAACCTCACGAGCAAAGGTGAGTCGAGTTGTAAATAATGTTGAATAATTTAGTGGAGGGAATTAATATCGAATGTATCTATACATGACTAATGAGTTTTTGCAAATTTGGATATAATTTTATTTAAATGAGTAAGTATTCCTAGGTCCTGTTTTTTTGCCTCAACGCCAGTATGACTCCTCGAATGTTTTTAAGCATGTAGTCCACTCGAGACTTAATGTTGTAGCATAAATCATTTTAAAGACAATGGTACCGAATGGCGTGATCTACTCAAATCTGTTTATATGATTAGTCTAATATTTAAGATGGATAAAGTATGGTAATTTTAAAACCACAGTGGTGTGACATCAATTATCTCTTAACAAAAGACACTAAAGCTTTTCATTTAAATTAAATTAAGCTTTTATAAATTGTAACGCACGTTTACTGTTTTTTTTTTGTAGGTGTTATGTCAATTGCAACGAAGGTTGCTATTCAGATGAATTGTAAAATGGGTGGTGCTCCTTGGGGTACAAGTATGCCCAAGAACATCATGGTTTGTGGGTAAGTGGTCTTAGTGTTATTGAAATGTTAAAAAATTATTCGAAATGTCAGGTAGTTTTTCCAATCTAATACGTTTGTGATATGGTCTGATCTTTGAATATAAAACATACAGAAAGGAGTATTTCGCAAATTGGTTGTTGACCGGGATGGAGGTTGCATATGGCCGAACAACAATCCATACATAGAAAACATATTATGAAATATGTACATAATTTTGCAATGTAGTAGAAATACGTATAAAAATAGCTGTCAAAATATGTGTTATGAGTTATATTTTCTTAGCTTCTCTGGAAATGCTTACTTTGGCAGAAAATCTGTTCTACTTATTTTTAATTCGATCAGAATAGGGTGAAAGGAAGTATTTCCAACTGGGAAATTGAAGAAAATAATTATCTGTATTAAAAAAGTATATATATTTATTGCCTTTTAAACAGAATCAGTTTTGTACACATATTTTTAATTCTTTCTTAGTTTACAGCATGTTTACATATATATAATTTATCTGAATTATCAGATAGCAATTACATATGGATTTTAATAGTGGGTAATTATTGCTTATACGGTTTTCTGCTATTTTTGGATTATATGGCAAAAAAATTATGTAGGCACATTCTAGAGTCCTTAGAGATTGCAATTATACTGGGGGAGAAAAGAAATTGCGTTTTTTTGTAAGAAAAAATAAAAAAATAATATGGTTTGCTTTGGTTAGCTTTAGTTAGTTTGGATTAGCTTTGGTTAGTGTAGGTTAGCTTTGCTTAGTGTAGGTTAGCTTTGGCTGGTTTGGGTTAGTTTCGTTTCGTTTAAGCCACTACGCACTTGCGTGAAGAAAGGCTTGCGCTTTGCGCAAGCCTTTCTTCACGCAAGTGCGTAGTGGCCTAGGCGAGACAATTTCGGTTAGCTTGGGTTAGCCTTGGTTAGTTTGGGTTTGCTTTGGTTAGTTTAGGTTAGCTTGGGTTAGTTTGGGTTAGCTTTGGTTAATTTCGGTTAGCTTTGGTTAGTTTCGTCTCGTTTAAGCCGCTACGCAGTTGGATGAAGAAAGGAAGCCTTTCTTCACTCAAGCCTAGGCGAAACAATTTCGGTTAACTTGAGTTTGCTTTGGTTAGTTTGGGTTAGCTTTAGTTAGCTTGAGTTAGCTTTGGTTAGCTTTGTTTAGTTTCTTCTCGTTTAAGCCACTATGAACTTGCGTAGTCAAAAAAATAAAGGTTCCGTAAGTTTGTTTAGTTGAAAAAAAAAGCACGATTTCTGTTCTCCGCCAGTGTATTTGCAATCACTAAGGACACTAGAATGTGACACTATAAAAAAATTTCTATATAATTCAAAATTAGCAGAAAACCGTATATGCAATTGTTACCTAATAGTGAAACCTTGTGGCTCCAAATAGGTGTCACATCAAGTGAAATAATTTCTTTAAAGACATTTTTCTGTAAAAAATGCTTCAAAACTTTTAAGGATACAACCTGCTTATCAATTTTGTGTTTCTGCATATTCTGTTTTATTCTTAAAAAAATTTCAGTTCGCATACAAATGAGTAAAACTAATCACTTGGGTTTCTTATAAACCATCCTTTGACTTTTGATTGGATGGTAAAAAAGTGTTGACGTGAGTTTGTTTACCTCTCGATTTAGTGTGAAAATATCGTGTTTTTGTGATTTTTAAACTCCCAAAAGCTCAGTCTGTGTAGTTCAGTGTTTTTTCTTGGCACACATGGTAAAATTTTGTAGAAATCAACAAACAATAACTCATCAACTCACATTGGAAAACTAAACAACAACAAACGTTTTTCTTTACATTTTTCCCGCCAAACATCAGGTGACAGTTGACAGGCGACATGCTGTAGTTGAGTGAAGTGTGCGGAAAAAAGCGACGTTGCCTCAACTTTCCCGCCAATCCTGAAAACTAATAGTGAGGTTGTGATTTTCTTCTCTAAACTTTGGTAAATGTTGGCTTTTGCTACGAGTCACATTTGACCGCTGATTATTTTGTAGGGTGGGAATTTGGCAACGCCGGAGCGAGGCTGATATCTTCATGGACTCTGATGTCTCGTTCATGCTCGTTTTGATGCACGGTGTTGGAGCTTAAATTTAAATTATCTTAGCATGTCGGAATTCGACTGCTCTTATTGTAATAAAAAATGTGTTTTTAAAGCTAGGCCGAAGGAGGATGAGATCTTTGGTGCAAGTTGTGATGGGTACAACCTGGTAATCTGCAAGACATGTGCTAATTTAAGTACCACGGAGGCACAAGCTGTTTTTAAGAATCAACGAAGTATCTTATTTTATTGCTTGGACTGCAAACATTATGTTGGGGATATCTCAAAAATTAAAAAGTTAATGAACATCGTTGATGCATCTGTGAACGATAGCGAGGCTGAAAATGCGAGAATATCAAAAACTATTGCTGATTTAAAGTCTAAATTAAACCAGCCAGCCTTATTAGCTGAAAAGGCTGAAAAGAACTATAGGCAAAGAATTCAGAGCCTCGAGGAGGA
Organism: Pissodes strobi; assembly: GCA_016904865.1. NCBI lineage: Eukaryota > Metazoa > Arthropoda > Insecta > Coleoptera > Curculionidae > Pissodes > Pissodes strobi. Next base: position 39,892 of record MU186239.1, on the reverse strand, counting down.
GAATAATAAGATCAGCTTAAAAATAAAGCAAAGGGATGACTTTATTTCCAAGCAAAGAAGATTAACTGAGGACTTTAAGGATGACGTTTTTGAGACGGAGAAGGCTTACACGGATAAAGTGAAGGAACTGCAGGAGACGAATATTCGGTTGAAGGAAGAAATAAATTTAGTTAGCGAGAGTAAGGAACAGGTTGTTGCGGAGCTTGACCAATGTCGTCAAAAACTGGGTACAGTTGAAGGGGATTTGAAGGAGATGACGGGTATAAACAGAGAGATGATTGACTCTATTCGCATACTTGAGAAGGGAAATAATATGTACTGTGAAGAGATATCCAAGCTTAAGGAATCCTTGAAGAAGAATTCTCCAAATCTACGTGCCGGAGTGTCTACCAGAAATAAAATGATGGAAGCCGATAGTCATCGGGGGGCCACCCAGACTTCTAATATCTCTAAAGAAAAATGATATAAAGATAAAGACAAAGAGTATATTAAAAAGCCAGTTATTTGTATTATGGGGGATGATCTGAGTGTTAAAGGGTGCGCAAATCTTATAAAGCGTGCTACTCAATCGAATTATGACTTAAATTGTCAGTATCAGTCTGGGTTATTATTTTCTGAGGCTATTGACATAGCGTTGCGATATGCTGTAAACTTGACAAGGTCAGATTATATTCTTGTGTTTGTTGGTTGTGAAAACGCGAGAAGGGGAATTGAAGTTGACCAGGATAGTTTATAAAAACTTAAATTGCTGTCTAATGGAACTAACCTAATTCTGATCGGATCTCCTTATGCATCACAGAGAAGGGTACTTAATCAGTTTATTTACAGGGTTAATTCTTGCATTCAGAGATATGTTCACTATAATCTCCGGGAAACTCTATTTATTTCCATGGATAACTTCATGCATGAGGGGGAAAGATCATGGATTGGTGCACCTTCCTACGGCAGCAAAATTCTACTCTCTAGATATTTGCGAGATCAGATATTCCATAGTTCTAGGGGTCTTAGTGGGGTAAATAATGTGTCTATTGATAACAGTGATGTATCTTCTGTTCGGGATGATCAGAGTGTAGAGTACGAATCACCGAACAAAGGTCAGGTTAGTGCGGGGGCGGAGGATATCAGGATGAGTCAATCGACCGTTATTGAGGGAGTACCCTCCCGCGCCATCCCAGTCATAGTTCTTTTTTAGTGTGAATGAGCGCAACGGTACTCTTAATCTTTCACTACTTCTTTTAAACATTCAGTCCGTTAGAGGCAAATGTAATGAATTTGAATTATTTCTGGAACAGGTCTACTATCCTAATGTCATTCTGCTTACTGAGCACTGGCTTAAAAAGGGTGAACCTCTATCATTGCCCAATTATTGTGTGGTGTCCTTATTTTGTAGAAGCACATTTATACACGGCGGAACTGCAATACTTGTCAGTGAGAGTCTTTTTGCCAGATGTAAGTGCGGGAATATTCCTGGGCATAACAATTTAACTGTGGAAAGGGAATTTGAATTTTCACTTATTCATGTGGCTGTATCCAATCTCTTTATACTTTGTTTATACAGACCTCCCAATGGTGATATTCCGGCATTTATTGACAGACTTGAGCTATTGCTTTCCAGGCTTCCTCCGCTTGCATCCGTTATTCTTGGAGGGGATTTGAATATCAACTTTGCCGATGCTCATAAGCGTGAAGTTCAGCAGTTGAAAAACTTGTTGAATTCGTTTAATTTAAAAATGCATGTAGACACAGGTACGCGCATAACAGCTACGTCGTCCACTTGTCTTGACTATGTGTGTTCAAATTTTGTTTCTGATAAGGTAAAATGTGACGTCATATCAGCTGGTTTATCTGACCATGAGGCTGTATTGTGTGAATTTGAATTGGAAAGTCTTGGAGCCACTCCGGGAAGGACTAGGTGTAGGATTTATAACAGGGATGGTTATGGTAAGTTCTCGAGATTGTGTGGCGGGGTGGACTGGAATGGTGTCTTGAGGTATGATGATCCACTTGAGGGGTTGCACGGTACACTTTTTCGGATTTTTGATAGAGCACTTCCTTTGAAACTTCGTACACGTAAAAATAAAAAAAAAAATTGTTTACACTGGGATTGAGGATCTCTGCCAGGAACATGCGTGCTTTGCACTTTATCCGTAAATATGCTATTGATAGTGTTTTTTTTTGTATCATACTACAATAATTATCGTAGGGTATATAGAAGAACTATTAGAGCTGCTAAAATTCTCTACTATGGTGAGAGACTTGATACTGCAGGTAGCAGACCAAGGGAAGCATGGAGGATCGTAAATGACCTGCGTGCGGGGTGCAGTCCTTTGCAGGCCTCCAATGACATCTCTGTGGACCGATTGAATTCCTTTTACTGCTCAATCGCTTCCTCACTTTCAAAAAATATAAATAATCCAGGAAGTCCACTGCATTATCTGGGAAAAGTTTCGGTCTGTGACTCGTTTTATTTGACTCCGACTGACATTTTTGAACTAAAAGAAATATTTGGGGAAATAAAAAATAAAAATGCATCAGGTTGGGACGAGATTTCACTGCGAATTTTCCTTGCTCTTCCGGATGAAGCTCTTGTGGCCATGGCAGCTTCTATAAATGACTCGTTTTGTAAAGGAACATTTCCATCTTGCCTTAAGATGGCTCAGGTTTTGGATCATGGAGACCCTTCGAGTTACAGACCCATATCCCTACTCCCGACACTTTCGAAGATTGTGGAGAAGCTAGTGAAAAGAAGGGCCTTGGCGTTTTTGCAGAAGCATTCCATTCTGAGGTCGGAGCAGTTTGGATTTCGGCACTCTAGGAGTACTAATGATGCCATTTTTTCCTTTTTGGAAAAATTATATCTCCAGCTGAACGGGGGTGAAGCGGCTGCGGAGTGTTCTGTGATTTGTCAAAAGCGTTCGATTGCGTGAGTCACAGAATACTGTTGCAGAAGCTTGAAGTTTATGGTTTCAGGGGCGTTGCCTTGGACTGGTTCAGGTCCTACTTGTCGGATCGCTCTCAGACAGTGGTGTTGAGGGATCGGGTGTCGGCGCCTATGGTGACGACGGCCGGTGTCCCTCAGGGATCGGTTTTGGGGCCGCTGTTGTTCCTGATATATATCAACGATCTCCCCTCTATTGACATTGATGGCTTTTTTACGATTTTCGCGGATGACACGACTATCCTCTGGCACCACCGGGATGTCGAGTTACTGGGGGAAGTTATTAATAGTGATCTGGCAAGGATTGGAAGGTGGTGTGATTCCAACCTTCTGGTTTTTAATGCTTCAAAAACCAACGTTGTCAGCTTTAAGTGTGATGATGTTTCAATTGATAACATGAGTGTAGGTTGTGCGGATGTTGTGAGTTTTCTGGGGATATATATAGATGGAGCCCTGAAGTTTGCTACGCATGTTTCCAACATTTCTGCGAGACTTGCGTCTGGGTGCTATGCAATAAGAATAATATCTAGCGAGTTGAATACAGAGGTAGCTAGAAATGCTTATTTCGCGCTTATTGAAAGTCATCTTCGATACGGGATATGCTTTTGGGGATCTTGTTCTCAATATCTTTTTAACTCGCTGTTTATTTTGCAAAAGAGAGCCCTAAGATATCTTTGTCGGGCTGCACCCAGAGATTCCTGTAGGCCTCTGTTTCTTGCCCAGGGAATTCTCATCCTACCCAGTATTTTTATATTGGAGACTGTGTGTCTGATGTATAAGAAACATGCAGCGGATATTGACAGGTCTTCTTGCCACAATACAAGAAGCGGGCGCACTATTGGCTTGCCCATTCCTTCTTCTGGTCTTATCCAGAATTCGCTGTTTTATAAGAGCAAAAAAATATTCAATAAACTTCCACAGAGACTTCGGAATGTCTCAAACTTAATGATATTTCGAAGAGATGTTAAAAGACTTTTGGTCGAGAAGGCCTATTATTCAGTCGACGAGTTTATGAGGGGTAATTTGGAGTAGTCCATGCATGGATGTTTTATTTTATAAGTGTAGGTTTATTATTTACCACTAATTTTGTTTTTTATGTGATTTAGATTAATGGATTTTAACTGTTGACATATTGTGAATTGATTGTAATTGTATTTTGTTATATTTAAATGTATTCATGTCATGTACTGCTTTGTCAATGAGAAATGATTTCTTCTGATAATAAAGCTCTATTGCTCTATATCAATGACCACTTGAATATCATATTCTTGCATTATAAGCTCTTCATAGGATGTTATGCTATAAGGGTTGTTAGTTTGAATTACCTGTAATGCTTTGACTTCTAATTGTATTTTGTTATATTTATTTTATATATTAATTTTTACCATTTTAATCTTTTTTTGTATATCAGAATTTAAAAATTACAGTTACGTGCTACATATATGAATTAGTGCTAAGTTTTCTTTTTAAACAGCTTTGTCAATGAGAGAAAATCTTCTGACAATAAAGCATATTTGATTTGATGTGATTTGATATTATGCGGTTTGTAGTCATCACTATCGCTGCCGGAAAATGGTTCTTCGAATTCCGATTCTGCAAAAAACATTTGTTATTTACCGTCTATGTATAATCAAATACACATAAATATTATTATGCCAATCTTTTATACGACATCCTTATTCTTACCTAATAAAGAGGCATCTTTGTTCCAAACGCCGTCACTGGCATTGGAGATATTTTGTGATATATCGGAGTCCAGTTCACTAGTCTCTTTGTACAAAACCAACGAACTATTTGGTACAATTTTTGATGTTGACGGTGGCTCAAAATCTGAAAAAATATAAGTAGTAGGACTTAAATTAGTGAGATAACTAGACTAATACGAAAAATGGATCATAAAATTACTAGTGCGATTTTAACCCAAAAAAAACCTTTATTTAAAAATTACCCCATTTTCAAAGTAAGTGTTTAATGATAAATAAAAGAAGAATATAATATAAATTCACAGAACACAATTCGAATCAAACTTATCTATTTTATTTAAAATATCTGTAACAGGCATTTTGAGGTTAGAAATTCCAGGTTCAGCAAACACACACTTTTCGTTTATGTTTTTAGAAGCTACTTGTTCTTCTATTAGCTTAAGCATTAATTTACCTCTCGAACTCACTGTATCACACTTTTGTAAATCGTAACAGCGAGAAATAATAATAAAATTCCACCAAACTCAACGATATTTACTACGCGTCTAATGTAATCTGTCAGCACATGACATGGAAGAAGGTGCTATGTTCGTAACATAACACTTTCTTCCGTACAACAAACTTCTCAAAATATTCGTTTATTGTGAATGAATGTGTTAACATACCATAACACCTTCTTCCATATTTTCTTTGCAAAAAACTGTAACATAACCCCTTCATTCATTCGTAAAACCAGACCACGGCACATATAACAACCAGCAATATCCTATCTTCTTTTTCCGCATCTGCGCAAGTCCGCGCGCAATATATTCCTTGGTAGGAAATCCGTCAAACTGCCGCCAGCGGCGTCGTGTTTTTACGACTGGTTTATTTTATTACTATTGGAGTTTAATCAAAACCATAGGCGTGTATTTGTCAAATATTTGACATTGTGAGAGACGAACGTTGATTATGACATTGTGTAATGCAAAAAGCGATTGTGTTTAAGCAATAAGAACTTGTACAAACCAGAGATATTCTTCCAAGAAGAATTTCTTTAGATTTCCTGCTCATACAACAAGGTATACATATATTTCATAACCCATTCATATTTGAAATGTTATATTACGGCTCTGTTAAAGGAAAATCATACTTATATATTTCAAATCCAGCCCTGACTTTTCCTACCCAACTGACATTAGCAAGGACAAATTTAATTTTTCGCCTGACAGGTCGAGTAATATTGCTGGTTGTTATATTTGCCTTGACCAGACTATTGTCGCTTATATTGACTTCTCAAAGATGCCATGTGACAGACAGGTACATAACACCTTCATTCACACAAAAAGCGCCGATTTTAAAAAAATGTAACATAGCACCTTCATCCACTCGTGTCTTCAATTCTATGCGGATTCATCCTCTTACTACTGCTTACAGCCTATTCATTTACATTTCGTCAAACATGAAGATCACCTATATACTATATCACAAATTTGGTGTGTAATGACATATCCATTAACACACCAATACATAAACAAATTAAAGTCAATGTAGTGAAAGTAGTGGTGAGACATTGGGAGACCCATCAATCAGGACTAGGTCTAAAATACATTTTTGCCTTCAGTAAATTTGAACACCTTTAAAGAACATACTATTTTGCCCTTTAGTTGATGAAACACGAGCCAGATTAACATGCCCTTGATGTCGGGTGTTATAGTGATGAATATCACTACGAAAATTAAGTGTTAGATTAGACCGGCGAGAGCCACAGATAACTTGATGTATATATACAGATACTTGATATTTATAAATATTGGCAATGGGAAATATATTAAAATTTACATAGAGGTGTTTACTACTATACCTAAGAGGAAGACCATATACATTTTTTATTGCTCTATTTTGTAGAATTTGTAATGGTTCAACAAATTTCTTGTTAATAGGATACCATAGAATTGTTAGATATTGCAGGTGGCAATGTATAAGAGAAAAGAACATTGATCTGAGCAGGTATTTGGGAACAGTATAACTAAGTCACCTTAATATGCCTATTGGAGCCAATAATCTACTTCTTAATGTTTTTAAATGTTCTTCCCAGGATAGAGTTTCATCAACATATAACCCTGAGTATTTAATTACATCAGAATACAACAAAGAGGTATTATTTCCAAAAAGGATAGGTGTCCTCTCTTCAATTGATTTGCCATTAAAAAACATATATGAAGATTTTTTAACATTTAAAGATAGTTTATGAGAATTAAGCCAGTTCTCTATTAAATTTAGGTCATGTTTTATATTTTCTCTTATGTTAATCGCAGAACTATCAGAATAAATCAATATTGTGTCATCTGCATTAATTTTACCTTTAAACTTTAATTTAGAGGCCGAATTGACATATACCATAAATAGGGTAGGTCCTAGAATGGACACATTCAATATACTCAATTCCCATCAGTTTGGATTCAGGGACGGTCTTTCAACGATTGATGCCCTACTTGACTTTCATTCTAGAATTTTCCAAAACTTCAATCGGAATCTTCTTCGATTTCACGAAGACCTTTGACACCATAAATCGTGCCATACTGTTTTCTAAGTTGGAGTGATGTGGTGTCAGGGGTCCTACTTTGGAGTGGGAGCGGGGGTATCTGACTAATCGGACTCAAGCTGTCAGATTGACGGATCCTACTGCTGTGTCTGTATCTGATTGGGTGGATATTAATACTGGTGTGCCCCAGGGCAGTGTGCCGGGTTCCGGTCCTTTATCTTCTTTTTATGAATGACCTTCCCTTGCTGGCTCAAAATAGTTATGTTATGTTACTTTGTTTGCTGACTATACATCAGCAGTGGTGGCTGGTGAGAGCTATGAAAATTTGTGAATCAAGGCTACTCAATGTTTACATGAGATTTCTACCTGGTCTGAACTAAATGAGCTCTTTTTAAACACCTCTAAGACGAACCTAATCAACTTCACACCTCTCAAAGTCATTTGAGACAGAAGTTTGCTGGTTAGGGACAAATCCTCAATTCTTGTACAGCAAGATTGTGTAAAGTTCCTAGGCCTCACGCTGGACCAGCAGCTATCTTGGTGTGGCTATATTGATAATGTATGTAACACCACAAAATGATCTCAGAAAACCATGCTATTTTTCAACTAAGAAATAATGTTGACATTCCTACCTTGAAAATCTTTTACTATGCAACCATCAACTCTATTATGGATTATGGTTTACTGGCCTGGGAAAACTCTAGTCATATTGAGACAGTGCTTAGAGCTCAGAAGAGGATAATAAGAAATATGTTCCATCTTTCAGTCCGACAATCATGTTGTGAGACATCCAAAGCAAAGAAAATCCTCACAGTCATTAACTTTTATATGTTGCAGTATGCCTGCTACCGGTATACTAAGGTTGGGACATAAACCCATACAATACTAGAAATGCTGACCAGTTGTTTGTTCCATCTGCTCGCTTGTCTCAAGTGCAAAATGGACCTGAAATAATTTGTTTGAGAATATTTAATTATTTACCTACCTCTGTTAAAACGTCATCGTCTCAGCATGTTTTTAAGAGGAGGGTCAAACTCAATGTATTTAATGTCAAAATACAAATCAAGTATTTACACTTGTCAATAGTAAAGTAAAATTAAAATTAAAATATGCTTAAAGTAATTGAATACTAAAATCTTTAACCTGACATACACTAAAACTTAACAATAAAACCAACAATTATTACTTAATCATTACTAACAATTTTTATACGTCATAGAATACATAAATAAGTTACATACATATTTTAAAATTTATACTTAAGAAAGTCCTCAAGCTATTGGAAATTAAAAGTTGTTTAATTTTTAGTTTAAATTCCCCTCTGTCCAAAACTTTTATATGATTAGGGAGATAATTAAAAATTTTTATAAACCAACAGCCTCGTCCATTTTGACACCTTTTAAGCCTGTGATAAGCTGGAATGAGCAAGTGACTTTGTCTTGCATCGTGGCTGTGGACCTCGCTGTGCATCATAAATTTGTGCTCATTCTCCTTTATGTATAGCAGATTTTCAAGTATATAATGAGATGGAAATGTGAGCATGTTTAGATTCTTAAAAGCCTCCCTACAGTCCTCTCTGAAACCCAATCCAGCCAATATTCGGACAGCCCTTCTCTGTAGTTCGAAAATCCTGGCAGCAAGTGGAGGATGACCCCAGACCAGAATTCCATAGATCATAACACTGTGAAAGATGGAGTGGTACGCTGTTTTCAGAACATTTTCGGAGACACAGTGAGAAAGACTGCGAAGATCAAAATTAGCCTTACCAAGTCTTTATGCTACCTGCTCTATTTGCGCATCCCAAGTGGGATCGAGATACACTCCGAGAAATGGAATGCTTGTTTTGCCTTGATTTATATTGTGGCAATCTCTGAGGGAGAAGACCAATCTCGCAGTTTTTTCTGCATTCATGTGAAGCTCATTTGCATTAAACCAGTCTCTCACCCTTGCCTTAGCAATATCAAGCTGCTGGACTGCCTGAAGAACAGATCCCCCTGCCAGGGAGACTGTGGTGTCATCCGCAAAAAGAGTGTAGCTCTCCTTTATGCTGAGAGTGGGTAGGTCATTTACATATGTTAAAAATAGTATAGGCCTAAGTACTGAGCCTTGCGGCACACCTATATTTACAATTCCTTCTGCAGAACTCACCCCAGCCACCCTGACAGATTGAGATCTGTTTTTAAGATAGGATCTAATAAGATTAATACTATTTGTTCCAAAATTATAATAATCCAATTTGCTCAGCAAGAGCTCGTGAGACATGCAGTCAAACGCTTTACTTAAGTCACAGAAGAGGACAGCATTGTACTGAAGATTTTCAAAAGACTCAATAATATTTATGATAAGATGTAATACAGCCAATGTAGTGTTTCTGCCTGCTCGAAAACCAAACTGATTGTCAGTGATACAGTTGTTTCCCTCAAGAAATCCCATCAGCCTAAGAGCCATGCATTTCTCAACAATTTTAGACAAAACTGGCAAGAGTGAAATCGGTCTATAATTGGAGACTTTATCTTTGTCACCTTTTTTATATACAGGCACAACAAGAGCTTTTTTCAAGATATCAGGGAAGACATTCGGGCTAAAACAACAGTTGATAAGTTTTGTGAGAGGGATGATAATTAAGTTCTTTATACATTTGATTAGTTTTATACTTGGACCAAATGTATCACAGCTGGTTTTATTTTTCGTATTATTTATAATATCTCTAACTGCATTGAATGTTACAGGAGAGAAAGTGAATGTATTAGGGGGAGGAATTAAATGTCCGAGGTTCAGTAGGGGGTTATGTTGACTCTGAGGAATTTGACTTGTAAGATTTTGTGCAACACTGCAGAAATAGTCATTGAAATCCGAAGGTGAGAGAAGTGAGCTGGTTTCTTTATGTGTGTTAATATTTCTGGATTTATTTATGATTTTCCACATTGCATTTACGTGATTTTGAGCAGTAAGAATGATATTATCATTATGTAATTTTTTTGCTGCTTTCATTGCATTACTGTAACTTTTTTTGTACAATTTGTAATCAACTATATCATTTGGACGTTGCCTACTAATCTCACCAAGCAACTTGAGTGTGTCTCGCATTGACCTTAAATCTTTATCAAACCAGGAGCCATTTCCAGGTTCATTCGTTTTTACTTTATATGTTTTCAATGGGAATGAATCTAGATAGGACTCCTCTAGCACTGTTATAAAACTTTCAAATTTAAGTGAACAATTTACAACAAAATCAACTGTTTCATTATTTAAAGAATTGGGGTTAAAATTTATAAAGATATTATCATAGCGACGAACGAACGGCAACGTTGGCAGTCGCGTGTTTGCTTATGTCCTGAATTTTTCTATTATTTTGTTGTTTTTGGGACTATTTAAATAGTAAAATCTGTCTAGTGTGAAAAGCTATCACTGTACCATAATAAATTTACAAACTAACCTATTGTGCTTTGTGTGATTGTACATACATAAACACTGTTGCCAAATGTAAAAGTATTTTCTCCTGGAGTCTGCCTCTGCCTTTAAATGGGTAGTCAAGGAAAGGATCTGGTGCAGCTTAATTGTGAAACCTGTGATATTGCTTGCTACTTTAAAGAGCATAAAACTTTGTTATATGGTTTTAATTGCAATAGATGCTCTAGAGTTTCATATAAGACCTGCAAGAAATTCGATGTGTGGTACAGAAAAAAATGGTGCTGGTGTAGGGAGCGCTTAGAGAAATATTCTAAATTTGATGAAAAACTGGGTGACCAACTAACTTTGAATAAGACCATTAAGAAGCTAAATGAGGAAAAAATTAAATTAGATGATATAAGAGGAATTGTGCAAGCTAAAACAGGAACTGGAGTAAATTATTTCAACCAACAGATCCTTGGTGAGCACCATCAGGACTTTGGAGACAGAGAATGCCACATATTTCACAGAAATAGATGACCTAAAGTTTCGACTAACCAATCTCACTTTGAACCATACTAGCCAGCCTCTTCTAGCACACATTCCTAAGAATGCTATCCCTCTAAACAGTGCCTTAGCACTGAATAAAGACAAGAGGGAATCAAATGTAGTTAGGATTCTTTTAATTGGAGACCAGGTAGCTAAGAATTTGGACCAACCTTTACGACATCTGCTTGGAGACAAGGTACGCTTTTTTTCTATGACTAAGCCAAATGCATCATATAAATATGTTCTTCTGGATCTGGACAAATTAGTAAATGACTTCACTGACAAAGACTTTATAATTTTAGGTTATGGTTCTAACGATTTGAATGTAGGGAAGTAACCTAGTATTAGATAAATTAATAGCAAATTGAAATCATGCTTACATACAAACATAATATTTCTATCAAGTTTTTTAACTAATATTTGCATTAACAATTTAGTGACTTCTCATAAAGTTGCTTTTTTTAACAACAAATTATATTCATTTTTGTTATATTAACTCTTTTACTAAAAATCACATACAGTTTCTAAATATTTGTGACAATATGGCAAAGAAATTTGGTAACTTTAGAATCTCAGAGCTATTAGTAAGCCTTATTACATCTTGCAAAACCAAAATTTCTAATCTGATACATATTGATTGCTCTGCTAAAAGTACTGATGGTGATGTTGATCAAAATTTATCATACCAGATTAATGAGAAAATCTCAGACCATCACAGCTTCTCGATACCTAACCCGGTTTGTGAGGATTCTGATTCTGACAATGTTGGTTTTTTTAGAAATAAGTCACCCACTTTAACCACCCTCTTGCTGAATATCCAATCCATAAGAAGTAAATGCAATGAATTGAATATATTTATGGCTCATTTAAATTACCCTCTAGTTTTACTTTTAACTGAATATTGGTTGAAACCTGATAAACCTATTTATTTATATACCATACTATGTAGTTATAAGTAAATTTTGCAGAAGTGTTTCCTTACATGGTGGTACAATGATACTCATACATGATTCTGCTGTAGATCGGTTTGGATTTAGAAATATGTTGAATTTTAATGATGTTTGTTGTGAGATGTGTTTTGAGTCCTGTGTCATGTTTTCTAGTATTTTAAACTTATTTATTGTATGTGTTTATCGTTCTCCTGGTTTTTTGCTGCGATGCTTTTTTGATTAAGCTGGAACTGTTCCTAAACTTAATACCTCCTCAGGCATCTGTGATTATCCAAGGGGATTTCAATATTAATTATGATAACAAAGACCTAAGGGTTGTGGAATCTCTGGATAATTTATTTTCCTCTTATGTAATAAAAATGCATGTTAACTTTTTCACTAGGGTAACACGAGAGTCTGCATCTGTGTTGAATTATGTGTGTTCAAACATGGATGAGGAGAATAATGTGTAATGTTCAGTCCTAAATGCGGGTCTCTCGGACCATGAAGCAGGTTTTAGTCAATTTCAGCTGAGCGGTGCTCACGATGTTGCTGGTGTTAAACAAAAAAGATGTGGCCGCCTTTTTTGTGAAAATGTTTTAAAATCTTTTACTGAGTCTTGTGCAATGATAAATTGGAGATCTTTGTGCATAAATGATAATCCATTGCTTACATTTTACCAAGAGCTAAGACGTGTTTTTAAAATTACATTTCCTATTTTGACTTTAAAATCTAAAGAGAGAAAGCCATGGATTACCGAAGGTATAAAGAAATCTGCTAAGAATATGAGATGTCTCCATACTATACGTAAATATTTCGTTGATGTCCCTGTTTTTCTAAATTATTTCAATAAATACCGCAGTATATATCGAAAAATTCTAATAGTTGCTAAGAGCAATTATTATAAGATAGGTTGGCTGACGCAAATAACAAGCAAAGGGAGGCCTGGCAAATAGTAAACTCTCTACGAGGTAAAATAGGAAAGAAACATCATTCTCAACTTGAAGCTGATACCATAAACTCTTACTATTGCTCTATTGCCTCCCAACTCACATCAAGCATCCCACCAAGTCCAACTGATCCCTTATCTTTTGTGGAGAGAGTATTAGTTAATAAAACTTTCTTTTTTACTGCCGTTACAGCTGAAGAACTTTTGAAAACTAAGCCGGATATTTTTCTGAACCTACCCATAGGAGCCCTTTTAACACATTGGCAGATTGCATTAATAAGTCAGTTCTGAATGGCAATTTTCCTGACTTGTTAAAAAGGGCCATTCTCACACCTATATTCAAGCAGGGTGATGATAGCGTTTCTAACTATAGGCCTATGTCATTGTCAAAGGTCGTTGAAAAGCTTATAAAAAATAGAATGGTTGATTTTCTGGAGGTTAACAATATATTGAATAAATCGCAATTTGGCTTTCAGTCTTTCAGGGGCACGGGGGATGCAATCATTCATCTGCTTGAGGAACTTTATTTAAGACTGAATGCTGGTGAAGCAGCCGCAGTGGTATTTTGTGATTTGACAAAAGCCTTTGATTGTGTATCTCATGAAATACTGCTGCGGAAGCTAGAAGCCTATGGCTTTTGGGGATGCATCTTGGACTGGTTAAGATCTTACCTGTGTAACAGAAGTCAAAGGGTACTCTTTAATGACATCTCCTCAAAGGAACTTCCTATTTCTTCTGGTGTGCCTCAGGGGTTTGTGCTTGGTCCGCTACTGTTCCTGCTTTATATCAATGACCTGCCATTAGTGATAAAAAATGGTCAGTGTACCTCATTTGCCGATGATACCACTCTTCTTTGGCATAACAGTACTGGTGATACTCTTAGAGATATGATTAATCGAGATCTAGCTAATATTAAAGAATGGTGTGATTGTAATTATTGTTTGTCCTTTAATGTCTCCAAAACTAATATTTTACATTTTAAATGTCAACTAAACAATGTATGTTTGGGTAAGGACCATATTATGTCAGTAAATGAAAATAAATTTCTGGGTTTGTATATAGATGATAAGCTAAGATTTGATAAACATGTGGAGGTATTATCATCAAGGTTGTCTTCTAACTGCTTTGCTTTGCGCAGCATAGAGGGTGAGCTGGGCAAATCAATAACTAAGAGTGCCTATTTTGCATTGATCGACTCTCATTTAAGATATGGTATCTGTTTTTGGGGAAATTGGGCAGGTATTTGTACAGCTCTCTTTTTATGCTGCAAAAACGTGCCATCAGAATCTTGTGTAGACTGGGTTATAGGGAATCTTGCAAACCCTACTTCATAAGGGAAAATATTAACATTGCTTTGCCTTTTTATTTTGGAAACTGTATGTTTAATGTATAGAAAATACGCCTCAATAATTAACTCTGTTAACACGAACAATACGCGTTCCTCATTTATTATTAATCTTCCTATTCCAGCTTTTGCTCTTACAAAAAATTCAATCTTTTATAATGGCAATAAAATGTTTAATGATCTTCCTATTTCACTTCGTAAAATATCATCATTTGCACTATTCAAGAGACAGGTAAAGGCGTTTTTGTATTCAAAGGCATACTACAGCATAGAGGAGTACTTTTCCGCCAATTTTTAAAATAATAGATTTAATTAAATACAACCTAATGATTGTTAATCTTTCTCAGCTGTGATAGTTATATGTTTTTAACTGTGATTTCAATTATTAACAATTATAGGTGTTTATTTTTATTTAGTAATTTAAGTTTTATTTGTATTGCTTCTCTGTTATTTTGATTTCTTTGTATATTTATGTTATTGACTCATTTTAAATCACTGATTAAAAAAAAAAAAAAAATATTGACTTGATTATAGACACTTTATTTTGGCTTATAATGTTTTATATTATTGATTTTATTCAGAACAACATTTTTTAGCTTTGTCAACAAAAATTTAATTTTTATGGACAATAAAGCATTTTTTGACTTTGACTATCTAAACAGGCATTACCATATTAGCGGAAAACCCATTCTATAGATTGGGTGCATTTTTCGTGTATACTTTTTGAACTTTTTTATACCTTATTTTATTATGTATAACTTTTAAAAGTTTTGGCTATTAGATTTTTTTTTGTGACAATTCCTATGCATGTAATGATGCCATTTAAGGAAATAATAAATAAATAAATATAAATCAAGCGTCAAAACACAAAACTACCAACCACAAAAAATACTTTATGAATGAGTCATAAATGGAGGTTCAATATAAACTAATGCGCCTCACGGATATCGCTCCTTCCTGTCTGTTTTATATTCAAAGGGTCTGATACAAAGGGCATTTAAGAACTATAATAAGTGATTTTGCACTAAAAGTCCAGGATCATCTATATTGGAAAAACATTTCTAATTGGTGTTTTCCGAATGGAATACTTTTTACTACGAGTTGGGTATACCATGGTGTAAGTGTGCAGCCTTTTGTGAAGAAGGAGCAAGGATCTGTACATTAAAAATTGAAAACATTATATTTTGCGAATGTTCTATGAACAACTTTCTTACTTAGATGCGTGGAATTCAAACTTATTCATACAGAAAGACTCAAATTATGCTAAAGCCAGATATTTAATTTATTTGAAGTCTACTTGGTGTTTTTGGTTCGCGCCCTGTTCCATCAACTAACATGATTAAATTGCATATACGTAGATCTATTTATTATAATTGCTCTAAAGAGAGAACTAAGTAAATGTTCAAGTTCAAAGGGTGTTCTTTGTAACTTTTGCTATAAATAGTTTGCCTTAACGTAATCAACGTATATTTTCTGTTTAGATATGATGTGTGTCGTGACACGGCCAACAGAGGCAAGAGTTTTGCCGGAATGGTTGCGTCCATGGACGCAGCCTGCACCCAGTATTACAGCATGACTGTTGAGCACGAGCAAGAACAGGAATTAAGCAGCAACATAGCGGCATATATGTTGCTAGCGTGCAAGCGCTATCAGCAAGTGAACAAAACGTTGCCTGGTAAGAACACAATCTTATTAAGAGAATTAGTTATTTGTTCGTATATCTTCAATGATTAAAATCTGAAAGTTGTAGTCAAGTAAATATGTATATATATAATCAAGATATTTTTATAAAAACTTCCATTTACATTGTACATATATTATCAAATGAAGTAATGTAAAAATAAGTTTTCTCTTTTCAACAGAAGCATTTATTTCGATTTCGACCGAAGAAAGAAAGCTTCGTTCTGTTGATCGTCCGCTATGAAACGTTGCTTCATTTATAGATTCTAATCGGAGACAAAAAAAAAATCAATAAACCCCAAAAAGGCATTCTTTTATTCAGGAGTTCATGCAAATCGCCCATTCTTTCACCAACTGATTCAGACGTTTTTGTACTAATTTTGTCAAATTTCAGAACGTATCGTCGTTTATCGGGATGGTGTGGGCGATGGTCAAATTCCTTACGTGAAGGAGCATGAAGTTGATCTCATTAAGGAAAAACTGCAGGCTGAGCTTTATAAGAATATGCCTTTGAAGATGGCGTTTATCATCGTGTCCAAACGGATTAACACGAGAATTTTCCGTGCGCAAGGCAATCAGAGGAACGATTTCAATCCCCCACCGGGTACTGTTGTTGATGATGTCATCACTTGGCCAGAACGGTAAGTCGATAAATTAGAATTTATATTTTTCGGAATGACAGTATGTTACCGTTATTCTTGTAGTAGTATGTTGTATCTACTAATTGTTGTGTAATTTCAAAAGACTCTTTGTGCTGGATGTTAAAAAAGCGTCCATACATGCTCTGTTTTAACTCGATTATCCTCAAGAAAACTTCAACCATGCAATGAGTGATGGATCAAGCCCCATAGCCCGTATTTTTGCCAATAACAACTCAAAATTCACCCTGTCGAAAGCTTTCGAGAAGACAGTTTAGACGGAGTCAATCTGAAGTTTCTTCTCAAAGGCCCCAATCAGATCTTTTTTTTAATTTATTTATTGAAGAAAAAAAATATCATTACAATATCAGTTGTTTTACATCGTTATAAATTTAAAATTCTTCAGCCCCTAAACAGCTTTCGCTGGTATCGGAGCACTTTTTAAAATTAGACCGACTTAAATGTATATATTTATAAAACACTAAATTAAATTATTTTTGAGATAAAATGTTTCAAACATAAGCTCCATAATAAAATATCCTAGCCACTGAAACACCTGACAATAACAATAACACATTATAATGTCTACTTCAGATCTAACACTCTTAATAAATCTTCTGCATGGAAGTTGTTTTATTTCTATGGGTAGGTCATTAAAACTGTGAATTGCCTGTGATATGGGATTCATAGTGTCACGATTTGTTTGTACATTTGTGAGGTGTATGTTGGTTCTAGTTCTGGTCTCATGATTATGAATTACAACATTTCTAATTAATTCAATATTAGACTTTAATAAACCAGTTTGAATTTTATACACCTGCTTACACCTCTCAAATGTTAGAATTAAAGAAACAGGATCATAAGACAAATTGTTATACAAAATCTCTGTGTGTGTTCTATAGTCAAGGTTGTGGAGTGTTTTAATGACTTTATTTTGCAAAACTTGAATCCTTTTAAAGTTTGAAGAACTGCAAGATCCCCATATTGGTATCAAATATCTTAAATTCGACAATACATATGCATTGTATAGCAGGTGTTTGTTTTTTGCATTTAGAAACTTCTTAATTTTATGATAGCTCCCATCATTGGTGTTATTTTATTTATTATTTCATGTATGTGATCACCCCAGTTTAATTTTTCCTCTACTACCAAACCCAAGTATTTAGTTCTTGATACTTTTTGAATTCCATAATTATTTGTATTTCTAGATCATTAATGTCAAGTGAGTTTTTTTTCTTTAAAGTGCATATAAACCGTTTTCTTCATTGAGTCGCATTATAAGATCCTTTACACAAATAGTGCACTATATAAAAATCGGCCTCTCCTATTGGTCGATCCGCATGACCCTCCGCTCGCTTCGCTCGCTACGGGGACTCAAGAAAAGGAAACTAACCAGGTGCTAACCCAAACTAACCCAAGACATACCCAAAATCAAGAAAAGAAGCTGTTTGGAAACATAATCTTTAAAAAAAAAAATGAAAAAAAGTAACGGGGTTTTGAACTCGGGCCGTCGAGGTGAGACCCAACTATCTAAACCTCTACACCACGAAAGCTCTTGACAGAAATTGATTGCATCACGAAGACGTATTGTAATACAAGAGGGATCGACCAATAGAAGAGGTCGATTTTTTTTACATAGTGCACTATTTGTGTAAAGGATCTTAAAATGCCATTGAGTCCAAGGCCATTCTGTAAATGCCAATTGTAGTATATTCTCAAATCCGTATTCACCATGTTTTGCAGAATTGTAGTATTTTCATGACTGTACAACAATACCCATATCATCAGCAAACATGAAGTAGTGACCACTCAACCTTACATCACCCAATGATAGCATGTATAATGAAAATAGAAGAGGGCCTAAGACTGATCCCTGTGGCACACCTGCTTTACTTATGACCTTTTGACTTTCTATATCATTTATGCATACATAATGTTGTCTACCAGTAAGGTATGTTTTTAACAAGAAAAAAGCATTGCCCCTCATCCCCATCATTTCCAATTTAGAAAGCAAAACCAAATGATCAACAACATCAAAAGCCTTTTTTAAGTCGATGTATATAGCTAGAACATGGTCTGCCTTGTCTAGATAAGTATTTATAAAGTTAATAAAATCTATAGTGGCACTCAATGTACTGCTATTTTTGATGAAACCGTATTGGTATTTATCAAGTTCTATGGTTTGGGACAAAAAAACCTAGTATCCTTTTATGTATGACCATCTCTACAATCTTTGAAAAGGTACTTAGTACTGTTATGGGCCTATAGTTCTGAGTCTTAAATTGGTCTCCAGACTTATAAATAGGACTTATTCTACCCAATTTCAAAGATTCCGAAAAAATGCCACTTATTAATAAATCGTTGATTAATCCTACCAGAATAGGAACGACTACATTTTTAATAGAAATTAAATTCTTGACCGTGATTGTGTCATAACCTGGGGATGATTGCTTTTTTAAATTGTCAATTATATTTGAAGTTTCTTGTATATCTGTTGGATTCATGAAGATTGAGTGTTCATTAAAAATTTTTCCAGTTATGACATTATCATTCTTGCTCAGCCTTTCTAAAGCCACCGAATTCGATATGCTTTTTCCCACCCCCGAAAAATAATCAGCAAAGATGTTAGTAATTTGCTGTTGGTCATTTATTATATTACCCTCATGCTCAATTGTTTTAATATGGTTTGATTTTGTTGGATTCATATGTGTGTTGATGCCCTTCCACTGCTTTTTACAATTATTACCTGCATGATTCCATTCATTTTCAAAAAATCTGGTTTTTAAGTTTGTTTTTTCCTGTGTCACTATATTTTTAGTTTGATTAAATTCCCTTAGGAGTTCAACATTATTAGGTTGACTTTGTTTCAGTTTATACAGTTTATTTCTTTTATTTATAAGTTCAAGAAATTCCCAAGTAACCCAATCATTGCCCTCTTTTTGTTTAATTACCTTTGTTTGAGTTGCATAAGATTTTGCCATTTGTATTGTATTTACTAGAGTTTCTATTGAGTCAACATTGCTGATGGAAGTCAATTCTTCAAACTTACTTTGAAATTTAGAAGAGTTCAAAATTTCAACATGCCTCACTACCTTAGGTGTAAAAGTTTTTACTGGCTGAAGAATCTTTATATAAAGTTGTTTATGGTCACCTATTGCTTCATCCCTAACATTTACTGTCCAATTTAAATTTTTATTTGAGAGTACATGACTAATTAATGACTCTTTGTTTTTTGAAATTCTGGTAGCCTTGTTTACATGAATGTTGCTTACTATTTTAAACCCTAACAATTCAATTATGCCTTTATATTCAACAGTATCAGGGTAGATGGTCTCCAAAAGGTCAATATTAAAATCACCCACGACTATTGTTTTCCTTATGTAACATTTCATGAAATTTTTTTAAAAAATCCCGAAAGATATCTAGGTGGCCTATGCCAAACACTATTAGATTAAAATCGCATACAAAAACACTAACAAAGTTAAGATTTTCCTCACCTTCAATTAAATCACAGGTTTTAAAGCTTAATTCATCCCTAATACAGACACACCTCCTCCCTTTTCAGACCTGCGGGAATGTACTGCAGTAAATCCCCTAATTTGGTAGTACTTCGTTTCATTGGTGCATAACCAGGTTTCTGTTATGGCCAACACATGAAAGTGTGTGAGTTTCGCTTGGGTATGGAGATCATCAAGCTTGTTACGAATACTCTGTGCATTGACATAGTGTATGCGAAGTGACTGATTCTCTCCATTGTCCTGAGTACTTAGTTTTTTAGATCCTCATTATTGTTGATTAGGAAAGCCTTGACCCGTTCGTCTTTTCGAATGTAGACTTTACCATCTCTAATCCAAACAAACTTATACCCATTTGCTTTTCCAAATTTCCTGGCTTCGTTATCCAGGTCTTGATTAGTTTTGGTTAGGTCATGATTCATATATATTTCATAATGAACAGACATGCCAAGGTCTGTTGTGGTTATTCGTTTGTTTTTCTGGACCTTTATAAGATTTAGTTTATCGTCTTCGTTCTCAAAGCATACTCTCAAGAGTGTGGGTTTCTCAGCTGTGGATGTTCGTTTCCCAAGTCTGCAAAACGTTGCTCATAGATCGTACCAGTTCTGCATTATCACTTTCAGAGGCAGGTAAGCCAGTCATAAGTTCCTGGCTCATTTCGGTTAATTTGGGTGTTCAGTTTAATCCTCAACACATTTATTTCATCTTCAAGCCCCTTGTTTACTTCAACTTGTTCCTTGTATTTTTCCATCAGGTCGGTATGTTTACGGTACATTTCAAGCAGCTTGTTCTTCATTTCGGTTATTGCCGACATCACATCATTAAGAGAATAAATATCCTCCGAATTATTAGGGAAATCAGAAGCATTTTCGACTTTTTTGTGTTTGTTTTGATTTTCAGTAGATCTAACCTCAATATTGGAGCACTTTTCACAAAGCCATCTTTCACCATTTATTAGCTTCCACTCCTTGTTGTATTGATTTAGTTGTTGCACAGATAGCTTTACACATTTAGAATGGTACCATTTTGTGCATTTATTGCATAAAATTGAGGAAGAACTACACTTTGTATTGCACAAGCCACAATTTACGTCTGTCACGTTCGGCGCCATCTATTTGAACAGATAGTTCATCAAAAAATATATTCCCTTTTTAAAAATATTTCTTCTACAGCACAGCATGGCTTTATCTCCCGTCGGTCAACTGTTGGTGTATGAACAAGTCTTGCTGGAGGCCTTGGAGAAGCGGTGTCAGGTGGATACCATACACACGAACTTCTCTAAAGCCTTTGACAGGGTGAACCATCAGATTCTTTTAAACAAACTGAGCGGATTGAGCGTCCATGGGGTATTTTTTAGTTGGATTGGTAGTTCTTCTTGATCTTACCCAAATAGTGAAAATTGGTGGTATGGAGTCTACTGGCATATGTATGCCAGTAGACTCCACGCATCTGATGTCCCACAGGGAGCACCTCTTCTTTTTAACCAACAACAATGACGAAGGATAATATATAGCCTCGAGCAGGTTGCTCTTGCATGGTGATGACTTAAAGATTTTTAAAGTTATCGAGAGTATGGATGACTGTGTGGCCTTGCAGAATGATGTACATAATTTTACTCAATGGTGTGATCGTAATCTTATGCAACTCAATTTAACTAAGTGTTCATCAATTACTTTTTCAAGGAAAATGAATAACATTGTTCATGATTATACAATAAATGACACAATACTTGCTTCATCAGATCATGTGAAAGATCTTGGAATAATATTTGACCAGAATCTACATTTTGACCTTCATATTGACAGTGTATGTGGCCGTGGTTTAAAGCTCCTTGGTTTTGTTAAACGCACACTTGCTGACTTCAGAGGTATGCAATGCCTTAAAATTATATACTGCTCTATCATTCTATCAGTGTTAGAATATGGGTCTTCAGTCTGGTCTACAAGCTCTGAGGTTTATAATGATAAGATTAAAAGAGTGCAAAAGCTTGTGGTTTTTAAGCTGAATGTCCCATTGGACGTAATACAGGATCACATGAACTTGTTGCCGCTGTCCACTAGACGTACCTATCTGGACTTGGGTCTATTCTATAAAGTCGTTCACGCTTTGGTGGATGCTCCTGAGTTGTTAAGTGCTATAGGTTTCCCTGTACCACAGAGGGGTGCTTCGTGTTCATGGTCTCTTTACTGAATCCTTCCATTGAACCAACTATGCATTTAATTATCCGGTACCCAGAATGAGTAGGGAAATGAATTTGCTGCCTGTGAACATGGACTTGTTTAAACTGTCTTTGAACTTATTTAAAAATCAAATCAAACATTTTCCCAGTAATTGGACCATTATGTCTTGTCTAACTTAGTATTATTGGTTCTTTTGGCAACCACATGTCTTGCGTCTCGTCTTGTGATTGCATTTTTGTGTTTTGAGTTGTATGTTTTATTCTATTAATTTTTTTCTCTTCTTTTTTATGTTTCTTATGAATATATTTAAGTAAAAATGGGAATTATTGTACTTGCCGTTAATAAACTATTATTATCATTATTATTATATACCATGATTTCACTATTAGAAAAACTATGATTAAGCTAAGTCTCAAGTAAAATGATTGCGGAGTAACCAGATAGATATACACTACGCTGGAAATCCTTGATTGTAGTGCGAAGGCCTCCGATATTCTGGCAGTAGAACCAAAGAGTATATAATGTAAAGAGAAGACAGCCGGCGAATTTCCTTTGATCTTTCGTCAGCTGTTTTAATGACCTCGCCCCTTTAGCTCGGAGATATCGCGACGTTGCCGGATGTAACTTTTTATCAAGGCGGGCGATGTTGACGTCAAGTCAAACAAGATGGCGAATAATCGATTTCATCACAGTGGGTCGAAATAACGAAAATGAGGACAAAATTTACTAAATATCTAATACTTTCTGCTAGGATAAAAATTTATATCGAGTGATTTTCATTCAAATTCTCTGAATTTGTTTACACTTATGCATTTTTTTTAAATCTCAGTGCTTAACTTATTTTAATTAAAAAATGTGATAAAATTCAGTTTTTTAAGGTTTCCGGCAAATTTTTATTAAAATTTATTCAGGACGTCTAAAAGCAAATAAGAATTTCCTTCAATTTAAAGTAAAAAGGTGTAATCAATATTTTTGGATTATTTTAAAGAAAAGTTTCATTTAAAACATAGAGGGGATAAACTCTTAGTACGTAGATAAACCAACGAAAAAGTAAGTTCTATTCGAATCTCACTTTAAAGCTTTATATTCACTTCCGCAAATTTCGTCTTTTCTTGACAGTTGTTGATTTTTTGTGCGAATGTAAGTTTTGGTCCATACTCATTGACGCGAAATTTCGTCGGCGAATATTTGCTAAAAAATTCAAATAGTTTTAACTTTTTTACGAATTTATGCTTTTAGTCGAATAGGTTTTATAGGTTAGGTCCAAGTACCGGAAGATGTAAGAAGGTTAGTAATATATTTCTAAGTCTAGAATGGACTCAATTAATTTCATTTCTGCAACTAAATTGCGAAAATCGCATTTTAAAAATATATTTCTAACCAAAATTTTCTTTTCTGGTGTCATTTAACTGGTGGGTATTTCGTAGTTTAGGATAATTACGAAAAGGACGCAAACGGAACATAAAATAATATTATCTCCACCGAAAAAAATTATAATTAATATTATTATCCAATGGTCAAAGTATCTATTCTACAATTTAACTAATGAACCCAATGCCTGAAAATAATAAACAAATAAATGTAGCAAAGCAGTCCAAAATTTGAGGTTAATTCACAATTATGGTAGAGTTCGTAAAATAAAAAAATTTTCGCTGCGAATAATTTTAAAGCTGAAAATGACAGTTTATGTCAAAAAAGGAGAAATTCGGGAAAGTGAGTATGAAGCTTAATTACTAGAGTAGATTTTTCTGAATAGTTAGTAATAAAATTTAAACAATTAATGTTTTATCAGAAATCTGAGAATTTTTTGAGAAAAGCCATGAAAAATGCATATATTGTAGGTAAGCAAAATTTTACTGAGTGATTGTTAAAAGATTCTATTAAATGAATTGTGTTACATATCATAATTAAAGTTTACACACTGAATTTCAATTACACAATATGAATTAAAGAACTAAACCAAATGTCTCCCTAATAAATCTAAACTTGACCTTTACGAGATATGTTTAACCCACTGCGTTGGCTGATCGTCCTTGCTTGACGATTGTGTCCGATATAATCCGATAACATACGAGGCGCCCTTTAAGTCGGAGTTCTCATCTATCCCTCTCTAATTTGATTGCTCTGCCTACTGTCCTCTCTTTACATTATATACTCTTTGGTAGAACCTTAGCTGCTTCTTTAAATTTGTTTTTTTAATGGCCTCAACAGCACCGGGAAGGGAACTTCTTGCGGGAGACTGTAATCGGGGCCATTTGACCCATTATATCAGTATTAAATATAAGTTTTTTTTTTTTGGGTTAATAAACGTTTATTAATTGAGTACATGATATTGGGCTTAACATAACGTAAATTTAAATCGTTTTTAGCTACGATTTTTACATCGTGTCGCAATGCGTCCGTCAAGGAACAGTGGGTCCGACCAGTTACAATATCATCGAAGATACGCTGGGTATTGACGCCAATAAAATCCAACGATTCACATTCAAGATGTGTCATATGTACTTCAACTGGTCCGGCACGGTACGTGTACCAGCACCCTGTCAGTACGCTCATAAGCTGGCTTTCTTGACCGCCCAATCTTTACATAGGTAAGATTTTTTGAGTTTTATTTTCCATTAAATTCAATTGTGGCAATTATTGTGTTTAATGGGCAAATATAATCGTAACTAATGATACAGTCAAAAGCGGTCTTGTTGTGCGGGTTCAAAGCTCACATTTTTCATTAAATGTTATTCCTTTGATAGATTTTACACAAGAAATCTGCCACGAATGAAGTTTTTTTTAAAAAAATTGTGACCTTTAAACCCGCACGATAAGATTACTTTTGATTATATACATATATATTAATTATGCCTTTTACTTTTTTCAGGCCGGCCAGTCAAGCATTAAGCAACACTTTGTACTATTTGTAAGTTTATCTGAGTTTATTTGAACTAGGGAGAAAAAGGGTGGAAATGGATATTTTTTTTAAATTAAACCGACCGGGCCTTAGCTTATATTTTGTTTATAAAGGCGGGTTCTCACTTGTCAGTTTCGCTGAACCTTTATTACTGATTCAGTAATACTGAAAATACAAATGAACAACGTGTTCACACGTTTCATGCTGGCTAAATACATTTAGTACAAATAATTATTTCCAATGAGTGATGTAGTGGCCTCAAAAAAGATTTATAATGAAAAAAAAATCGACAGAGTTGGCTTGGGAAGATACAGAAACACATAGGTATCACTAAAGAATGAACGATTAATTTAAAATACTTTTAAACAGAAATTCTCCAAAGATTCAAAAAAGAGATAGTTTTATAAGGGAGATTTTATCATCAAAATTACAAAATAAACCTTTGATATTGATATTCTTTCAGTCTTTAATAATGATCAACCAAAATGAACAAAAGTAGACAAATTCTCACGTTCATTACTTTTTCGATATTACTGAATTAATGAAAATGATTCAGCGAAACTGACAAGTGAGAATCCGCCTTAGGGGGTTTGCCATTAAGTACTTACAGGATGAAGCATTTCAGCCAGAAATGCTAGTACGTAAAAAAAATGTTGACGATACTGATAAGTCCTCATTATTTTGGCAAGTGGTAGATGTATGACGATTGATTGAACTGTGACATTAAAATGGAATCTCTTGAGTATTAATGATGTATAAACTTCTTTTCATCTTTTTTATGTAATTAGATTCTTTTGATACTTGCTGCTTGTAAAAGAAATCGAGTTTTTTTGTTTAAATATAGCTTTCTCTTATTTTAGTAGTTTAGAAGATTAGTCTTAAAATATACAAAGTTTAATTTAAAAACCCCCTTTTTCCCTTTGCTATACTTTCGCTTGTTGTTAAAAGAAAAAAATTCTTTTTAGTTTTATGACGTCGACTAGCTCGACTTAGACTTAAGCCGTTTTACAGTATATTACTCGTTATTTTTATAATAAGTTTTTCAATAAAAAGTTTGAAAATAGTTCTCGTGTTTTTTGAAGTGACACTTATTTAGCGAGGGTAAGTCCGAAAAAATGAACACTTCAATGAAGTATGTTTCAGTATAGCTGAAATTTTCAGGACATGTAGCTGGAGTAAAATGAGGATCGTGGACGAAAACTGGACTCCGTAACCCAAATTATATGAAATACCACAACTGATTCTTAAATTTAATAGAGAAAACTTTTTATAATTTTAAGCCAGATTTGCTAGTTTGGTGATACGCATCTGGAAGAAAGCGCATTAAAACTAATAACGTAGCTATTCTAGGTTAAATGTCTGGCTAAAAGCAATACTACTGTTTTAGATTCGATCTTGGTCGATGCTCATAGGCATTAAAATTACCAAAGGAGCTAGATCTAAAGTGAAGTTTTAAATAAAACAAAAACCTTTCGCAATATATGAATATTTTAATAAGTTATTTTACTTGAAAACAACTTTAAGCTCATAAATAAACAAAATATTAACATTCAATCATTGTATGTAGTCAGTGCTACGATATGAACAATATCAGTCGATGCTAGGTGTTGACCTTGCAGAATATCACAAGAATAATACATTTTAAAAACTAAAACATTGCATAAACAGTTGTAATCCTAAACAAGTATATGATTATAAACACAATCTTGCAGCTAAATACAGTAAATGCTTGTTAAAGTTCCTGCAGAACTGCTCAGAGTGAGCTCAGTTAGCTCAGAACTTTGAGATGAAATACAGTAATATACAAGCAATAATAACATGTGTAATGCCCCCATTGTTGTTACAAGTACATTAGTTTGTTTAGTTTGTTATAAATATATTATTGTGCATAACTTCGTTCTCTTAATAAGATTATATCCAAATAAGCAATTTAAGATTATTACGCAACCACATAAATTTAGTGTATGAATGTATGTTTATTTAGAGTCTAAGACGTAGACGTTATGATATAAGAGCTAACCTTGTTTGTTTACATTATCGGGACGACGAGAACCGGGTTATGTAATTTAGGCACGTTTGAAAAATATAAAGGAATAGAATACAGTTACACACGGAACGAATAGGTGTATTATTTTGTCTCGTAACACATGATAAATATTACCTTAATGTACACTTATTCGCTATGTGCGTTACACGATACGATATCTGGTGGTACAAATTGTGGCGAATTTCTTAGATACGCAACACGTCATGTAAATCGGAAACGATTGGATATTCAAGAAAAACTGTTGATTTTAGTGCAATAGTTATGCAGATAATACGTTGTCATATGAAAATATTTATCGATTCGATTGAAAAAAGGCAAGTTCGTAATTGAATTTTGTGTATATTCAGCATAATACTAAAACTTTGTACGTTATGAAAGCGTAAACATGAGAATTTCATAATAATAATAATAGCATTGTGAAACTGATGCGATTAAAAATTCGATTCCTGAAGTTTTACTGAAATTGCTTTAGAATGAATGGACGATTTAGAATAATTAATTTTTCAGTCTGGAAATTGGTAGACAAACTGAAATTATTATTAAATATATTTTTGGGGATTATTAGTGCTGTCCATTGCACTAATCATAAGAACCGGCTTCGAAAATATATTACACAGGTTATGATACCCCATCAACCACACTAAGTACGGGCAAAAATCGCTGTAAAAATTCGCTCTGAGCAGTTTTGCAGCATATTGTCACGAATAGCTTATGGGGTAGCGCGTCTTTTTAAAGAATAATTTCTCAGAAAAGAGCCGCGTCGCGAATTAGTACAATGACGGGGTCTCAATGCTTCCTTTAATCTACCACTGGATGCGCATGTTTTCTCGATTTGAGGTACTGTTTATAGGTCTTTATTTACTGTCTTATAATTTATAGTTTTTCTTAAGAGTTGGGTTTTATTTAAGAGCACTAAAAGATTTCACTAAACTTTTTAACTGACTATTTAGACACTTGTCTTTCTCAACACTCTGACACAGCTTATCATGCTTTCCTCATTTTTCGCGCATGCCCTTCATACATTAAAAATGTTAGGTTTTAATGGCCAGCTGGAACTCGACAGAGACGGACTGGATTTAATTTAGTCTACATTTTTAGTAAATTAAATTAAACATGATATGTAACTGTAAGTGAAATTGATAAAAAAAGATATCTGGTAAACGTGATCGAGAATGATCAGTCATTTATACATACATAACCATGAATATGGTGTTTATAAGTGTAAATAAATATATAACTATTTTGATATGAACATAGAATATCAATTTTTCTACAGCCGCGCGCAAAATAACTAATTGCTAAATTCAAATGATATCGCAAAATCGACGAATGCCGTGGATCCTTATTTTGCGCTCTAGCGCGAACAACGAAAAGAAAATTCTCACTTTTTCCGTCGAGTGTGCTATGAATGGTCATGGAAACCGAGGATAAATAAGTGACAGTCATGCATTTGTTACAGTTTGTTGCTGGCACTCCTGTTCTAAATATGCCCGAAGCCCGAATATAATATGTCAAAACTGACAGTCATTTGCAAATTTCAGAATAAGTATAGAGAAAAATGTGCATTTAATTTAAAAAAATGCGGCTGTAGAAAAAGTTCTGTGTGTTTTTCGAGCGCAAAGTAAGATTGCCGTTTCCAAAAGATTACTACGGGCAGAAATTTTATCAAAAATGTGATCGCGTCAAACCAAGGCCACCTATACGAGGTGGCCTTGGTCAAACGGCCTTAATAAATTGATATTTCGTCACTCGAAGCCATTTATATAGTTGTAGGCAATGAATAAAGAGTTGTAGGTATGTGATATTGCTCACTACTTATTTCTAATTAAATTTACATACCACCTTTGTAATATTAGTGTGACAGTTCTAAATTGGTTGCCTTTATTATGGAATGCTAAGAGGTGTGACTGTTAACATTATAAACCCACACATTTTAAGCTATTTTGATATTCTGTGGGAGGATTATCGTAAATTGGACACTTTTACAATTAACTAACCATGGGAGAATCAATTTTTTTATATAAAAAAATAATTGAAAACTTATAAAAAACTGCTATAAATGCTACTACTTTTCACTGCGGACTTTCAATTAATTATTTTGTTTTTATTGAAATCGCGCAGACGGCGCAGGGCAGATTTGTAGACCCCGCTGTGTTGCCACATTTATTCTTTATTCTCATTAGCGTCTTGCCGCTGTGGGAAGCCTGATCCTCCTCAATGTTGTTTACACATATTTTCACTTGACGCGTTTGTATAAACCGTTTCGAGAAAAGCAGGGATGTGAGAATTTGGCTGAAGTGGCGAAGCTCGCGTCTCTAGAACGCAAAGTAATTGGTTCGACGCCCGATCATGCAAGTTTTTTTTTTATTGGATAGTTAGTTTTTTGATATGCCTTGGGTTAGTTTTTTGATATGCCTTGGGTTAGTTTTGATTAGTTTGGGATAGTTTTGGTTAGTCTGGGTTAGTTTGAAATAGTAGCGCTTGTCTCTTTACTTTGGCTAATTAGGGTGAGTTTCGGTTAGTCTGGGTTAGTTTGGGTTAGCCTGGGTTAGTTTTGGAGAGTATGGGCTAATTTTGGTTAGTCTGGGTTAGTTTGAAATAGTGAAGAGACAAGCACGCGTAGCGCGCTTGTTTCTTTACTTTGGTTAATTAGGGTGAGTCTCGGTTAGTTTGGGTTAGTTTTGGAGAGTATGGGCTAGTTTTGGTTAGTTTGGGTTACTTTGGTTAATTAATGTGAGTCTCGGTTAGTCTGGGTTAGTTTGGGTTAGTTTTGGTTAGTCTGGGTTAGTTTGAAATAGTGAAGAGAAAAGTGCGCGTAGCGCGCTTGTCTCTTTACTTTGGTTAATTAGGGTGAGTCTCAGTTAGTCTGGGTTAGTTTTGGTTAGTATCGGTTAGTTTTGGAGAGTACGGGCTAGTTTGGGTTAGTTTGAAATAGTGAAGCGACAAGCGCGCGTACT
The DNA here is from genome assembly GCA_016904865.1 of Pissodes strobi. Taxonomy (NCBI): domain Eukaryota; kingdom Metazoa; phylum Arthropoda; class Insecta; order Coleoptera; family Curculionidae; genus Pissodes; species Pissodes strobi. Next base: position 9,646 of record MU186239.1, on the reverse strand, counting down.
TTAGTTAATTAGGGTGAGTCTCGGTTAGTTTGGGTTAGTTTTGGTTAGTCTGGGAGAGTATGGGCTAGTTTTGGTTAGTTTGAAATAGTGAAGAGACAAACGCGCTTATCTCTTTACTTTGGTTAATTAGGGTGAGTCTCGGTTAGTCTAGGTTGGTTTTCGTTAGTTTTGGTTTCTTTGGATTAGTGTCGGTTAGTTTGGGTTAGCTGTGGGAGTTTTCGCGTTAAAATGTATTACTAAACAGACTCATTTGTGACTTTTTCAATTTTTGCCGTCAAAATTGCTCTGCGCAATATGTAACGTCTCACAAAACACTTTTAATTAGATAGTACTACATGTCATACAAAAAAATTTGTAAAATTCAAAAAGTGCGCAAAGCAAACATTTACCAAGATTTTTTGTATTTTGGTTAGTTTTGGTTACTTGTGATTTTTTGTATTTGTTAGCAATTATGGTGTCGCATAGATTATGATATATATTTCAGTTTGGCAACACTGCAAACATTTCGTGTTATTCTTTATTCTGTCAATATCCTTATTATAATTATGCAGTTTTCGTATTGAAAGTAGTGAATATCAGGAGGAAAATAATTGTAAGTTCAAGTTTTCCAAGCAAATTTTACTTTTAATCTATTCTAGACAGCATAAGCTATGGATCAAAATTAAAAAAAAAACTGAAATGGTTGGGTTTATAACATTAACAGGACCCCAAAACTACAATTTTGTCTCAAGTTTAAAAAGTTGAACTTCCTGCAGAAGGGAACCAAACAATTATCGACGTAGAATATTAATTTATCATGCAATGTGATATGAATGAACTATTATACTTTAATCTCAATACTTAATGTAAACATCTACTTATAACCTTTCATCTTTCGGAAAACTAAAATATCCTGAAGCTGGATTGGCTTTCTTGTACCCTTTGCAGACAAAACAACGTACGACCATGGTTAACAATGAAAACACTTTAATGATTAAATGTCCAAAAAGTTAACACATTTAAATAAATAAATAATTGAGCACAAATAATAACACGCAAACAATCCAATCTAAGAACGTCACCTGCTGCTTCTTGTCAAAAAATCGAGAGTCCAACGCTGTGCGGTGTGTTCAATTTCCGACTCAACCAGGTTTATGTATCTTCGATTCAGCAAACTGTCGTAATAGAAAAAGATAACACTACATTGGACACCAAACCGGTTCTGTTATTCATAAATAAACGAAGTCGCCCTCATAGAATTCGGCTCGTAGCAGACGTCCAGAATATGAGGAAAATGCTCCTATTGGTTGGATTTTATTGCTTCAAAACACGTGGAAAGTTAAATAACTGATTCGGTACGGTATAAGCTGTGACTCTGACAAACTTCTTGTCAGGACTTTACTATGGAGGTTGTGAAACCCCTGGTCCTACCAGTCGTCAAATGACTAACCGGTACCAGGTTTGGAAGGAAAGGACTAGAACCTAAAGCAGTTGTATGGCTAACTTTAGGAGCGGATAGAACCCAGAAGGCAGTCGTCAAATGGCTAACCTTGAAAGCTGGAGGTGAGACCAAAGTCTGCCGAACTGAGGGTTCGGTAGCGTATTTATATAAAACAAAGTCATAATTATTGGATGCATAAGGTTCAAAGTCGCTCCTGATTGCTCGCGTTGTTTATAGTTTGCCTTTAATATTTATATAACAATCTCCAAGTTCAAACTTGCGACAGGGTGATATTTGTTTAGTAGCTTATGCATTTTAGCAGATTACAATATGTATGTTCCTGCGGTATTTGCTGCCATAGAACTGGTATAACGTCTCTGAGCTCTAGTCGAGCTGTAGGCTATAGATGATGGTCATCTCTGTAAAAAGTTCCACACATGTTCTATAGGATTAAAATCCGGAGAGAGGGGTGGAAGTGGAAGATGATTTATTTCTTCGTCGCCAGACGAATATAAAACCACTTGGGCTCTATGCGGTCTTGCATTGTCATCTAGCAATATAAAATTATGCCATCCAACTGCATTAGCACGCTTTAACACAGATCCCAAAATGATCTCTTCGTTATATCGCTGGCCAGTGAGAGATCTATCAAAGATATGGAGATCAGTGCGAAAATCCATCGAGATTCCTGCTCAGACCATAATACCAGCAGTCAGCACCGAACACAACAACAGGTTGAACATATTGAGGTAAAGTACGATTTCTCGTCTTTCGGGCGTCGACTGTCATTATTCAGACAAAATCTTTACTCGTCTGTAAACAGAATGCCATTCTAAGGCGATTCCTCTTCTAAACGTAACCGTGCCCAGTGAACCCGCTGTCTTCTGTGAGCAGGAGTTTTTGCTGGGCTTCTCAGACGACGATATGATGAAATCCCTACCTCAGGAAAGCGGTTTCTAACAGTTTGGTCCGAGATACGGGTGGCAGCGGCATTGAGAAAGGCTTGTTGCAGATGGTGTGCAGTAAAAAATAGGCGCATTCATAGCTGGACGTAATAGAGAGGCGTGGGAAATGTATCTAATAAAAGTTTTATATTAGTTTGGGTTAGTTGGAAGCTATTCAAAATTAAGGCGGATTTATTTTCTGAACATCCTGTTGGACATCAGTTATATCAAGGTATTCTTTTTCATTGTTATAAATCATTGATTAGGTTGAAATTGTTCAACATCTAATTTAGTAATTTGATCATTGTTATAATATGATGGGATCAAAATATTCACCTTGTTCTATATAGTTAATTCCTCAAAAACAAATGTTTGATTGGGTCTCGTTTGAGATCAGAATTTTTGTTGAACTTTAGGAGGTTGTTGAGGTGGTGGTTGATGCAATGGAGTTGGTCGCCTTGACTACTGACTGGTATAACTTTTGGTAATATTTGAGATCTAGGTGGTGGACCAAAGACTCTGTTGAGGTTGTTGTTGTTGATATAGGGATCGTGGAACTAATGGTAAAATCAAATTTCTATTTCTTCGGGGCTGTTGTAAATTCTGATTACGCGGCATATGTTGATTTCTATGTCTCAATTGATTACTTATTAATTCATAATTCATAATAATTTCAATTGCAATGTCTGAGGATTATGTATATGTATTAGCATAAAGATTTTGTGTTGCAGTTAATTCATTTTCTTGAGTTCGCTACCTCTATTCTAATTTTGTCATTTCAAAAAGAGTCCTTGTATAAACGAAATGGTGGATGGTTTATTAATATAGTCTCATTCAACATATTAGGTATTCCAGATTAGAAATTGCTTGAATACAACTATCTGAAAATAATTAGTTGCAATATCTAAATCATTCTATTTATTTCTTGGACCATAGCAGAGTGTAACTCATAGCTTCTGGCATATAATAAGATTAATACAGCAGCGGCAGGAATTGTTAATCAAACTTCCAATCAAGTATTTTCAAATAATCAGCTTCGGCCATTTCGGTTAATTTGAGTGCTTCTAGGTGAATCTAAAACATAAGAGAGAGGAATAGGATTACTAATCTTCCTTAGGAATTGTTACGTTTTTCCCGTGGGTTCTTAACAGAATTACAACTTTGCTTATTTTCAACTAATACTCTCTTTATTTACTACCACTGTATACAATTTAACACTCTAAACTACTCTTATAACTTAACAACTAATATCTATTCAACACTCAATGATTAACTGAACTGAACTGACTAACATATTCGCCTTAGGTATGCTTATATATAATCTCAAATCTATCACGAATATTCGGGAAGTATTCCGAGGCCACTCTATATGATCTCGACGAGGCCATCGAGATAATTCCAGCGATCCTGAAACTTCGCGACCGGCCGGGCGATGATTCATACAGACAGAGAAGCGAGCGGCACGGCGCGGCGGCTAGTTCTATAGGGTAGCACAAAAACGTTCGGATGGTTCTTAGTCGTGACATTGCCTCCCTCTTAAACCTGATCGTCCCGATCAGATACTGCATGTCCGTGGTATGCTTTCAGTCTGTCGAGGTGAACAACTTTCAGTTTGCTTCTGGGACTACGCTGAATTCTATACACAACGCCATTAATTCTTTTGATGACTGTATAGGGTCCTTCCCATACTGGCGTTATCTTGGGAGATCTTCCTTTCTTCCTTTGCGGATTATATAACCAGACTTTATCGTTCATCTGAAATCCCATAGAATTAGCTTTGAGATCATATCGTGTCTTCATTCGGTCACTGGCTTTCTCCGTGTTTTCTCTGGCTAATTCATGGATGTATAGTAACTTTTCCTTAAGGGAGTCCGCGTAGTCTTGAATTTCCATATCCTGGTTGTCTGGCGTTCCGAATAATAGGTCGCAGGGTAAGCGGAGTTCTCTTCCAAATAAAACCATGGCTGGTGTTAGTCCTGTCGTGTCATGGACTGCTGATCTATAGGCCATTAAAAATAGTGGTATGTGTTGGTCCCAATCCTTCTGATGTTCATCTACGACCTTTGACAAATGTTCTTCAATGGTCTTGTTAAACCTCTCAACCATGCCATCTGATTGTGGATGTAAGGCGGTAGTCCGTGTTTTATGGATGTTGAGTAAATGACAGACTTTCTGGAAAACCTTGGATTCGAAGTTGCGTCCTTGATCTGAATGCAACTCTAACGGAACACCAAATCTGCTGAATAGGTTATTCACAAGGACCTCTGCTATGGTAACAGCTTCTTGATTGGGGATTGCAAAGACTTCAGGCCATTTACTGAAGTAGTCAATTGCCACTAAAATGTACTTGTTACCATTATTTGTTTCTGGAAAAGGGCCAGCTACGTCAATGGCGATACGTTTAAACGGTAGGCCCACATTATACTGTTTCATTTTGCCCCTAGATCTTGTTTTGGGTCCTTGGCTTGCGGCACAGGTTGAGCACTGCCGACACCACGCTTTCACATCCTGGCAGTAGTTGACCCAGTAAAATCTGTCACGAATCTTGTCAATCGTTTTGTTCACTCCGAGATGAGCACCAGACTTTCCATTATGAACTTCTTCCAGAACTTCCGATATCTTCCTCCTTGGTACCACTAACTGTGTCTTCACTACTTTTCCATCGGCGCTTTCCCAGGCTCGTTTAAGAAGTCCATTTTCCACCACCAGGGAGTCCCACTGAGCCCACAGAGTTTTAAAGGAAGTCCTTTAGTTGATATCTCGCTCCAGCTTGGTCTTGGTTGATGTTCTTCATTAGCTCTTAGCAATAGTGCTATTTCACTATCTTCAAGCTGATCCTTTTTAAGTTGCTCTGTGGTCCACTGCTGATCAACCTCAAATTTCGTTTGCCTAATCGGAGTAATTCCTTCTCGTTGATCTATTCTTTGACAATGCTTACAATTATTTGCGCATGGTCTTCTGGATAAAGCATCTGCAGTATTATGCAATCTCCCTGCCCTGTGCTTAACCTTAAAGTTATATTGTTGTAACTTTTCAAGCCACCTGGCTACCTGTCCTTCAGGCTGTTTCATATCCAAAAGCCATTTAAGTGCTGCATGATCAGTCCTTATCAGAAATTCTTGCCCATATAGATATTGATGGAAATGCTCAACAGACCGTACTATTGCTAAAAGCTCTTTTCGGGTTACACATTAGTTACGTTCAGGTTTCGAAAGTGTTCGACTGTAGTATTCGATAACTCGTTCTTCTCCTGCTTGTACTTGCGATAAAACTGCTCCGATGCCGGTGTTGCTTGCATCTGTGTCCAATATAAATTTACCCTTTTGTTCCGGATATCCTAATATTGGACTAGAACATAGAGCCGCTTTTAATTTCCTGAACGTAGAATCGCAGTTATGATCCCAGTTATAATTTGCTCGTTCTTCAGTGAGCTTATGTAGAGGTGCAGCAATATTTGCAAATCCTTCAACAAATCTTCTATAATAAGTACATAGTCCAAGGAAGCTCCGTAGTTCATGTTTGTCGCGAGGACGAGGCCAGTCCTTGATTGCTGTAATCTTCCGTTGGTCGGTTTGGATTCCCTCTGATGACACGACATGCCCGAGAAATTCAACTTTTTGTTGGAAAAGAAAACATTTCTTTGGATTCAGTAAGAGCTGAGCATTCTTGATTCTAGTAAAAACTTCATGCAAGTTTTGTAGGCGCTCTTCGAAAGTTTTTCCCATTACCATTATATCATCAAGATAGACCAGGCATGTCTTCCTCGTAGAACAACCTCCATAAGACGCTCAAAGGTAGCAGGGGCATTGCATAGTCCGAAGGGCATAACTCTAAACTGATATAAACCACTTCCGGTAGAAAATGCGGTCTTTTCCTTATCTTGTTCGTCAATGCCTACTTGCCAGTAGCCGCTCTTTAAGTCGAGTGTTGAAAACCAATGAGATCCTGCTAGTGTCGTCAACGTGTCATCAATCCTGGGAAGTGGATAGCTGTCTTTCTTGGTGACGTCATTGAGCTTTCTATAGTCCACGCAGAATCTGGTAGTTCCATCCTTCTTGGTGACTAAGACAACAGGAGACGACCATGGGCTTGATGATTCCTCAATAATTCCATCGTCAAGCATTTTGTTGACTAATGTGGTAACCTCTTGCTGCTTCGTCACTGGTAGCCTCCGAGGATGCTGCCGTATGGGGTGAGCACTTCCAGTGTCGATTTTATGTTTTATGATGTTCGTTCTTCCAGTAGTGCCATTTTTTCTTTCAAAGGCTGTGCTCTGCGCTTTGATAAATTGTGTAGCTCTTTTCAGTTCTTCGGAAGACAGATGATGCCACGACTTCTGGAAATGTTCTAGGACTTCCTTAGGGTTTGTCGAGGGTGTTACTTCTGACTGCGTTTCGCAACTGGTTACCCACTGCACCGGCTCGCAAATGGCTATCACATCTCCTTTATTGATTTTGATGGAATTGGATGAAATATTTGCTATCCTTATCGGTATTTCTCCGTCGGTTTTGACTAGTGCTTTGCCTACGAGGTGTTTGCAAGGCAAATCGTGGTGTTGGATAAGTCCGATGCAGCCTCCAAAATCCTTCTCCAATTTCCCAAAAATTATCTGCTCGCTATTTCCGCTTATTCTGACAGTACATGCCGCCACTACTTTAGTCGGTGTGCCATCGTCTGTTCTGTTAAGGATGAACTCTTCGGTGCCAAACTTCAGAAGATTAAGCTTGTTGTCAAAAGAGAATCCATGTTGACCGATGAGATCCATCCCCAAAATAAATTCGTCTTCGATGTCGGCGACTAACACTGTGTGGTGTAATTTAATTCGTCCCAGTTGAAGTTCGATATCCATTTCCCCAAGTACTTCAGCTGTCTCACCGGTAACTGTACGTAAAACTACATTCTTTGATATGGGTAGAACTTCTACTCTATTTACTCTGTTGGACCTTATCAAAGATACCGCCGCACCAGTGTCAACAGTAATTGTTATGGCTCTTCCGTTCATCTTTCCTGTAATTGTTAGACTGTCGGCGGCTTTTCCTAGGCTTTTTATGGAGACGATCCTGGGGGCTTTATCTTCTTTAGCCAACACCCGCCCCGCAATGTTGCCTAATTGAAGTTTTCCTGATTTGATTTGGGGGCCCTAGCGTCTCTGGATGGAGATCTAGACCGTAGTTGTACTCGGCAGTCTCTTTTGAAATGTCCAGTCCTGCCACATCTATAGCACTGATTTGATGTATTTCGGTTACGTGGCCTATTTTCCATTGGCTCCCGGAATCTCGCTGTGGCCTGAAGAACTTCCGTTAATTTCTTCAAAAATTCACCCCTTTCATTTAATTCACAGCTGTTTGTCGCCTTTTCTTCCTGGATGGATACGGCCCTGACTTTTCGCTTGGAGATGTTACAGGCCGCCTCGATTTCTAGGGCTCGACCCAAAGCTTCACTGCTGTAATCAAATTTGGCTAGGCGTAGCATTTTTTGAGTTTCTAGATCTCTGATACCATCCACGAAATATTGGGCAGCAAGTTCCTCTTGAAATTCCTCTGTCGCTCCCGGGTAGGCCAATTGAATGAGACGTCTAATGTCTGCCTCAAACTCTTGCAGGTTTTCACCAGGCTTCTGATGTCGGGACTTAACTTGTGCCTGATACAGTTGCCTTCGGTGTTGGTCTCCAAATCGTCTCTCCAGGGCAGCTGCAAGTATGTCATATTTCCCCTGTTGGCTGATGGGAATAGTCTGCAATAGTTCCAGGGCAGATCCACGAAGCGCAACCACTAGTGATGTAGCCATTTCTTCGTCATTCCAACCGTTGGCAACAGCAGCGGCTTCAAATTGCCTTCTGTACATTGTCCACGATGTTTGACCGTCATACGTTGGAGGTTTGATGTTTTGTCCTGAGGCGAATGCCCTCTCGGTGGGTACTTGATGTTTTAGTCTGGTAACTTCTGCTTGTAGAATCTTCATTTCTCTACTTCTTTTTGTACATGTCCTACTTCTTTTTGTACAGTTCCAACTTCTTTTTGTATATTGTTTACTTCTTTTTCAAATTTCTCATTTTGCCCGTCCAATATTTTCTGTAATTTTCCTTGCTCGCCTACAATTACGTCAAGCATCCATTTCTGAAGCTGTTCCTGCTCTGCTTGTCTTCTACGTTCATCCTCTTCCCGATCCGCTTGCTTTCTCTCTTCTTGATCTTGTAAAATTTTCTGAAGCCTGTCTAGATCTGCTTGCCTGTTATTCTCTTGATCTTGAAAAATTTTCTCTAGCCTTTCCTGTTCTGCTTGTCTTTTACGTTTATCCTCTTCCCGATCCGCTTGCTTTTTATCTCCTTGATCTTTAAAAATTTTTTTTTGCAGCCGGTCCTGTTCTATTTGTCTCTCAGCATTTAGATTTTCCATGAAATCGGCCAACATTTTATTAATTTGCTCCATTTCTGCCGTTTGTTGCCTCGTATTGACCATAGGATGTTATAAACTTTTTTACCAGAATCCACCAATCAAACGGTCTCGTTGACGTACTTGTGTACCTCTTCTTTCCTCGAAAAATACTTCGCAAGTCCGGTCCCTTCACAATCCAACTTCTGACACCAAATGTTACGTTTTTCCCGTGGGTTCTTAACAGAATTACAACTTTGCTATTTTCAACTAATACTCTCTTTATTCACTACCACTGTATACAATTTAACACTCTATACTAGTCTTATAACTTTACCACTAATATCTATTCAACACTCAATGATTAACTGAACTGAACTAACTGACTATCCGACTTAGGTCTGCTTATATATAATCTCAAATCTATCACGAATATTCGGGAAGTATTCCGAGGCCACTCTATATGATCTCGACGAGGCCATCGAGATAATTCCAGCTATCCCGAAACTTCGCGGCCAGCCGGGCGATGATTCATACAGACAGAGAAGCGAGGGGCACGGCGCGGTGGCTAGTTCTATAGGGTAGCACAAAAACGTTCGGATGGTTGTTAGTCGTGACAATATTTAATAATAATTTCAGTTTGTCTACCAATTTCCAGATTGAAAAATTAATTATTCTAAATCGTCTATTTATTCTAAAGCAATTTCAGTAAAACTTCAGGAATCGAATTTTTAATCGCATCAGTTTCACAATGCTATTATTATTATTATGAAATTCTCATGTTTACTCTTTCATAACCTACAAAGTTTTAGTATTATGCTGAATATACACAAAATTCAATTACGAACTTGCCTTTTTTCAATTGAATCGATAAATATTTTCATATGACAACGTATTATCTGCATAACTAT
>MU186238.1:81634-94352 GCA_016904865.1 Pissodes strobi | reverse complement strand
CAATCGGGTACGGGTACGTCATCATTTCCAGTGGAAATTGTTGCGAGCTGTCGGATATATTAACCTTTAAATCGTAAGCAAACAATCAGCTTTTATTGCAACGAAATGCCTTTAATGAAACCACACGCATATTCTCGAGCAGAAGTCCGGCGCCATGGCATGCTAGAGCGTGGTGCATGTCTCGCCAGCCAGCGATTCCACGAATTGTGTTTTCGTTTTGTCGTTCAGGATTAAAACGGGTTTACGTCCGTTTTAAATATAATATTTTATTATGCTTGTAAAATACCGAAAAGTTTATGTTTATTTTGACTTTTTTGGGGACAACAAATAACAAGGCAAAAGGTCCGTCGGTCAATGCGTTAGTCACAAATAAGACGACTTGATTATTGTGAATATTGTTACAAATAATTATTATTTTTTTAACGGAAAATAAATATATTATATTTGTTTTAAATATTATTAATTTATTTTATTTAGGTATGGGAATAAAATGCTGAAAAGTTTATACCTAATATTTATTTTCAATTTTTGGGGACAACAAATAATGCAAAAGGTCCGTCTGTCAATGCGTTAGTCACAATTTATAAACAAAATGGTATTGACAGAATATGACAATCAAAATTTTGTTGATAAAAATAAGTATATTTTGTCTGTTTTATACAAAATTATTATTAGAATTTATTTTATTTGTGCGAATAAATGCTGAAAAAGTTATATATCAAGCATTATTTTGATTTTTTTGGGGACAACAAACAATAATGTAAAAGGTCCGTCTATCAATGCGTTAGTCACACATTTTAAAAAAATGGCATCGAAAGAATAATATGACAAATATACAAAATGTTACCGTTAAAAATACGTGTATTAAGTATATCCGTTTTAAATAAGAATATTCTTAACTTAATTTATTTATGGGAATAAATGCTGAAAAAGTTTATACATATATCGAGTATTATTTTGATTTATTGGATAATGTAAAAGGTCCGTCTGTCAAAGCGTTAGTCACAAATAAAAAGATTACATTGACAGAATATGACAGATAATAAACAACCAAGATTTTATTGTAAAATTTTCATTTTTTTTTGCAAAAATGTTATAGAAAAGTGTAATAATGCTTGTAACCTATATGAATGCTTTTGGGCCAGCCGAGGTAATTATTGCAAACAATTTTTGCAACATAGTTGTGTTTTTCTATTTGTATTTAATCATCCTAGCTTCCCTATTTCAAAATATCAGGATTTTTATTATTATATTATTTGGACATCATGTACTATTAAATAATTAAAAAATTGTGCTAAAAATCCGAAGAGTCAGTGTTTATTTACATTTACCATTGATTTTTTATGAGAGTTATAACGATTTATCTTTGAGCAAAAACTTCAATTTCTGAATCCAGACCAAACTCATCTTCCAACATAACTAAAGCATGATAGGAACCTTTTTAATAAAATGGTAGTAGACCTTTTCACTTTTCGTTTTGATTTAAGGGTAGGTATGGTAAAACCCCTAGGAAGGCAATATCAGATTCAATGGCATACCTAATTTGGTTTTGTGCCATTATCTCATCATTTCAACTTGATCAGTCTTGAGCATGCTTGTCACAATGCGTACATATTTACACACAGCTTCTCTTGCTTGGGTTAAACTGTATCAAAACAATATTGCCCTTTTTCAGTTCTGATATGGGTATCTTCCAGAGATTTACTGATTCTTCATTACTGCTGACACTTTCTTCCATAGGACTTTGATCCACCTTTGAAAGATGAATGTTCTTCTTCACTTGGAATATCCTCAAGTTTTGCACGTTTTTGTATTTTTGCCAACATTAACCCCTTTCTTTAGATGTTAAGAAGTCTTTGGTATGTTAATTTTCTTTGGTTTCTCTTGATTTATTTAATTTTTTTTTGTCGAGTTTCTTTTAATCTATTTTAAACATCTTCTGTAGCTTTAACACTTCACCTCACTTTAGTTATTTCAATCTTGGTATAACTTCTTTTTTGGCATAGGTGCATAAGTGCATTTAGTGCTACAATACTACTATTGTATTTCTCTTTGAGATGTTAAAAAAGTAGTTTCTTGATTGATGTTTCAGATGAGCTTGCCGATAGGTAATCATAAAATCATAATTCATATCTGGGCAAGTGGTTAAGTACATTAATTTTAGAACTACAAGCCTCATTTGGAAGATGTTGGCATAGGATGTTTTTTTTTTCTTGAAGTTTTCTAACTTCTTCAAGACAAAATTGTTTGTTTGATGTCCACTATTAAAAGAAGCATTAGAAATTTATTTATTTATTTATATATATTTAACGTATACACATTTACAGGATATTTATACATAAGCAACCTATTCTAATATAACTTTCATAGCTATATCTTTAAATCTGTCTCGAGGGGGAAATAAGTACTCAATTTATGTACACTGAAATTCCTTTTTTTAAGTAAAACATTAGAAATTCCTCAGAATTTCCGAAAATGCGCCGAAATTCCACAAAATTCCTCTTGCGCCTTGAAATCCCTCTTGCATTTCTTCAAATTCCTCGGAATTCCTCGAAATTCCTTGGAATTCCTGATACTATTATGGAACTTCCTCTTTTATTTCTTGCAATTCCTCGTAATTCCTCCGGAATTCCTCATCCATGTATTGCAATTCATTCTACATTTATTAAAATTTCCTAAATTTTTTCAAATTTATTTAATGAAAAGATTAAAATAAAAATCATTATTTGAGAAATATTTTTAAATTTCTCTAGAAGTAGCTTATAAATAAGCCAGGCTATTTGACTGGCAATAATCGTTATCATTTTGGCTAATATTCGGGCTTGGTTTTAGTTTTTGTTGATAACCTATAGATTCGCCTATAGATACCTATTAATATTCATTATCTGGATGAAAATTAGTGTCAAACTATGTTATGCCACAAAAATTCCTATAAATTGGAAAAAAGGATAGGTACTTATTCTATATATAATAACCGCAAGATATTAATTAATAGTAAAAGGCTTATTCCTTGGCTTATTCGGATCAAGTTCAAACGCAAAACATATTTTTAAATCTGGGGATAAGGCTGATGCTCGAGACTATCGACTCATTAGTATCTGTATATATCTTCAGTAATGCCTACACTGCTTCAACATGGTGTTGAGCTAGAGCTCTAGTGTTTTTGAGAAGTTTTTGATATCTCGGCAGCATGGGTTAATTTCTGGCTGGTATGTAAACCAATTTTTATACACCAATTACATCTCTGGTGCAATAGTGGCAGGAGTTTCATGCTATTTACATGTACTTTAGTAAAGCATTTGCCAAAGTTGATCATATGTAAAGTGTCAGTTTATGGTAATTCAGGGGCGTTATTAAAGTGGATGAAGTTGTATCTAACAGACCAATTGCAACAAGTCATGGTGGATAACTTTTTAACCAAGTGAATTGTGTGCTACTTCTGGTGTGCCACAAGGCTCTCATCTTGGTCCACTGGTTTTCAATATTTTTATAAATGGCATAGGTAGTAAATTATTTACTGATGATTTGAAAGTATGCTCTAAATTCTAAATGAACCTGAACTTTGGATATAAAGAATCTTCTGGGTGATGTGATGTCGCTCAAATATCCAGGTGGCTGGCGCAGCAAGAACGAAATGAAATTAAACAGTGGAAAATGTTTTTCCATCCTTTTTGGTAGGTTAAGAACTGAATTTCCATTGGCTTATAGCCTGAATGACATCCTTTTGAAAAAAGTAAATGCTTGTTAAGGATTTGGACATCTATTTTGATAATAAATTGACATTCACAGAACATTATGATAAAACTATTGGTCGTAGAAATACAATGATATGATTTGTTAAAAGAATCTGCCAAAACTTTACTCATATTATCACCTTTATAAGCAGACAACTGAACTGAAACTTTTCAACCTTTTTTTCGCCGAAAACCGCGTTTTTCTAAATTTTTTTTCATTAATTATTTTATCTTTATTTCGTTTTACAATACTTTTATTAACTTTCCGAACTATTTTTTCTTTTCTTTTTTTTTTCATGTTTGGGTTTATAATACTTTTATTACTTTTCCGAACAATCCTTTTTTATATTATTTTTTTCCTATTTCGTTTTATAGTACTTTTATTGACTCTCCGAACATTTTTAACTTTTTTTTTTCATTTTTTTCAAAAAACTTTTCTTTTGTCATAAAGCATTTTCCCCATTTGCGACATCCCCCACCTCGTAGTTGAACTCCTTCGCCTTTTTTCGCGGAAAACCGCGTTTCTCTAACTTTTTTTAATTATTATTTTTTCTTGTTTCGTTTTATAATACTTTTATTAACTTTACGGACAATTTTTTACGTTTTTTAAATTTTTTTCTCATTTTTTCGAAAAAAATTTGGTATCTGGAGAGGTGAGGGGTATGGGGTGTTGGGAAGTATAATCTCCCCCAAGATGACCCCGAGGATCCGTTGCAGAGATATCGGCAAAAACGGTTTTTCCCCAAAATCCCCCCTTAAATTATAAGCCCCGGTCCTCCTCATACGGTCAAAGGTAGCACCCTGTGAGACGCGCACCTACCATAAAAATTTCGACCTCGTAGCTCTTCCCGTTCTCTCGAAATCAATTATTTTAATTTTTTCTGGCCGAACGAGGCGGATGCGGGTTCGAGTTTTCGTCCAGAATCCTCATTTTACGCCGGCTATATGTCCCGAAAATTTTAACTGAACTTTTCATATTGGAACATTCTTAATTAAAGGGGCGTTTCACTTTGATAAGCGTTTAATTTTTTCTGACTATACTCTCGATAAAGAAGTTTCACTTCAAAAATTAAAATAAAAAACACGTGTCGCCACCCACAGAAATCGAACCCGGGTCGCCGTATCCCAAGCACAGAATCTGACCACTGCACTAAAAGACCTGGTAAAAGCAATTCATTAGACCCTAAAGACATGGGTAAATTTCATGCCATCCCGAGATTTTCGAGTACAGCCGAGAGTAACGAGAAATAAACGGTATTCTCTTATATCACATCCGTGAGCGAGGCCGCGTGACTTTCATATTGGTCGCACTTCACACGTCTCACACGCGTCTGGTCTCGCCGCTATGCCGCGACATAGGCGCCGCGCCGGCCCTCTGGCTTTCCAAACAAATTGAAGTAAAAAATTCATCCGAAATTCCTCGAAATTCCTCCGCAATTCCTCGAAATTCCTTTGAAATTCCTTGTAAACAACTCGAAATTCCTCTGAATCTCGAAATTCCTCTTGAAGAATTCGAAATTCCTCGTTAGCAACTCGAAATTCCTCGAAATTCTCCTTGTATGTACACTAAAATTCCTAACGTATTTCCCCCTCGATCTGTCTTTAGATACACAAAAAAAGTTCAGCCTATCATAGTAAGTATTCACATTAATGCACATTCTGTTAACTGGGTTGTACATAAAGTAGAGAGTTCGACATTGAGTTAGATGCATTAGAGGAATATTACGTGTTCTATACGCAGGAAGATGCACATTCAACGCAGTGAGACATTCGGGACTAGAAATATGATTATTTAATATTTTAAATATAAAGCAAACATCATAATACTATCTTCTGCATTTTAACGTGTGGATATTTAAATAGGATATCGTTTGTGTAATTGAAAGATCAATTCCCCTTCCACTCAGCTTATACCTGGCAAATGTAATAAATTTAAGTTGAATACCTTCAAGGCGTTCAATGTAGACCTAAAAAAAGGGTGACCAAACAACATTGGAGAACTCCATTATTGATCGGACAAAGCTAATGTAAAGAATTTTAAGTGTATTTACATCCGTAAAATCTTGGCAAACTCTTTTTACAAAGCCCAGCATTTTGTTTGCACGACCAATAGTTTTCTCATAGTGTTCAGTAAATGAAAGTTTACTGTCCAAGTAGACACCCAAATCCTTGACAACAGACACTTCCTTTAAAAGCACGCCATTTACATTATAGAATAATGGGGTTTCAGTCCTCAATCTTCTAAATCGAATAGAAAAACATTTGTCAGAATTTAAACACATACTGTTAATAACACACCACTTACATATTTCATTTAAGTCACTCTGAAGAATGATTTGATCGTACGAAGACGAGATTTTAGTAAATATTTTAAGATCATCTGCAAATAACAGGAAATTAGATTTTATTGAGGCACCTATATCATTAATAAAAAGATTGAATAGCAAAGGACCCAGATGGGAGCCCTGTGGTACTCCTGAAGTAGCAGAAAATTCGTCAGATAAGTAGCCTTCCACCCTAACCTGCTGATAACGGTCCGAGAGGTAGGACTCGAGCCATAATAATAATGAACCCGAGATACCATATTCGGACAACTTAAACAACAGTAGGGAGTGATTGACTTTATCAAAAGCCTTGCTAAAGTCCATGTAGATAGCATGAACCTCAGCTCCAGCTGCCATGGTACTAGAAATAAAGTTGGTGTAAAGAAATAGGTTTGTATCCACTGACCGCCCCGATATGAAACGATGCTGTTGCGATATTAGTAATTTTTCATAAACATTACTGAGTTTGAGCTCTACACAGTGTTCAAATAATTTAGGAATTGTTGACAATATACTTACAGGTCTATAATTGCGAATGTCGCCTCTATCACCTGATTTAAAAATGGGCTTTACATAGGATTTTTTCCACACCAGAGGAAATACTCCAGATCTTAGAGATTGGCTAAAAAGCAAGTATAGGGGAATATATAGAGAGAAAGCACAGTACTTAAGGACAGAAGGAGGAACGCCATCAGGTCCCATCGGCTTAAAGGCCTCTTCTATATTAGTAGCTGTGATGTACATATCTGAGTATTGGTCGAAAATAGGAGAAGTAAATGTTGAGTCAAAGTCATCTGAGTGAGAACTATAAACAGAAGCAAAGTATTCTGCAAAAAGATTAGAAATGCCCTCCCCACTATCAGCCGTACTATCATCTAACCTCATAAGTTTAGGACATTCACCAGTGTCCTTTTTGGATTTTACGAAATTCCAAAAATATTTAGGATTACCAGTAATAGAGTTCTCCGCATGTCTAATGTAGCAGTTATAGTCAAGTTTAGTCAACGTTCTACATTGTCATTAGTTGTCACAAGCAAATAAGTGTTTTGGACTGGACTGTTAATTCTTTAGGTTCTTCATTTAAGTTTGATTGTGAAAGTTAGAGTCTAATATTGCTTTATTGTTGTGAACGCAAGTGGCATTAACAAAACAGTTAAAATGAGTGATCTACATTTCGACAAATACAGTATAAAAATAACATTTTTGATAAATACGAGTAAATAAACACAATAATTCATTATAACATTAAATAGACAACCACCACCAAAAGCTTTTATTAAAATAGTCTTCCAGACCTCTGCCATGATTTTTTTTAAATTCCACATACCATTTTTCCTATGCAAAATGGCCTTAATCCGCTCAGCCTTTGGGATGGACAAGTGCAAGTGTGATGGAATTTCGAAAATTGTGATCTGATGGAGGGTTAAGCTGAACAAATCAAATCAAAAAATACTTTATTGTCATGAAATATGAATTTCAGCGACAAAGCTTGTTATCCTAATGTACGACATAATAAATAGCGTTGATTGAATTTGTTCTTCAATCAACGTAAATAGTAAGTTCACTCTATTCGAAATACAAAGTACGGAGTAAAACAATCACAAAAAGTATAAAAAACAAGTACATTATACACATTTACAGACTAAATAGCAAAAAAAACTAAAAGTACGAACTAGTGAGCAACTAGAATATGCTGTCAGTATATAAAGATTATGTGCCATATGCACACACAAAAATCCACAATAACATGTCACAGAGATAATACAGTTACAATGGCGGCAACAGGATTTTTTTCAGGTTTTTTTTTTGAACAATTTTAAGGAACTTAATGATTTTATCCTGTCAGGTAAAATATTAAAAATCTTTCTGCCTTGATAAAATATTGACTTCTTTGTTAATTTAGATTTTGGTATTGGCAGAGGTACATGCAACGTCTGTCGAGTTGTGCCGAGGGTTGTGCGCTCCGATTCACCACGAATGTTATGGTAATTTTTAAACATTAAAGTTGTAATTTCAAGAATAAACAAGGATGTCATAGTTAAAATTTGGAGAGCCTGCAAGGTTCCCTTTGATGAACATTTGCAATGAAGCGAACCGCCTTCTTTTGTAAAACAATTATTAGACTCAGCAAGCACTTGGTAGTTGCCCCCCAGAATGCAATACCATACCTAAGACGAGACCTAAATAATGCAAAATACACTGTTCGAGCAATTGTTGGGCCAAGTTCTGCTCTTACGGTATGAATGGCAAAACACGCAGATGACAGTTTTTTACTCAGGCTGATTATATGATTCTCGAATTTAAGTTCGCCATCAATGAAAATTCCCAGAAACTTTGTTGAAGTATTTTCTTGAAGAGGTTCCGTGGCCAAATTCAACCCCTGAATGTCACATTTAAATCCTATGATGGTTGTTTTTGCAACATTAAAAGTAAGCATCACACCATTCTTTTATTTCAATAAAGTCCTCAGATATTTGTTGCCTTATACTTTGGGCATCCCTGCTGCGCCATAGGTCAGAAGTGTCATCAGTAAATAGGGTAAATGTTCCAGAGATGTTGATGTGCACTATGTCATTAACATAAATCGGAAATAATAAGGGTCCCAAGACTGACCCCTGAGGAACTCCACACCTAATCTGCAACGCGATGACCTTGCGCCAACACTACGAACCACCTGAGTACGACTCTCAAGGTATGGACAAATCCAACCAAGAGCCATAACATTATTCTGTGAACCACGCAGTCAAAAGCCTTAGACAAATCACAGAACACTGCCGCAGTGGCCTCACCATCATTAAGTCCAAGATACACTCTCCAAGAAACTGAAGGAGTACGCTTTGCCTTCTGAAAATCAAACTGATCGCATGTTATTGTATTATGATGCTCTTTTCTTGACCATTTTTTCGATAACCTTAGAGAGACTAGGGAACAAGGAGATAGGTCTGAAGCTAGATGGCTCATTCAAATCACCTCCCTTATGAAGAGGAATCACAATAGATGACTTTAAACAAGAGGGGAAAAGCCCCTCAGACCAACTATGATTCAGACAGACCACTCAGTGCACTGAAAGGTAACTTCATTAATATCTCGGACGAAATGTCGTCATCTCCAGAGGATTTTTTATTATTTATTTCAAGGAGAGCATCTTTGATTTCTTGAGGATTTGCAGGAAAAAAGCAAAAGGAACCAGATATATTAACATCCTTCAAGTAATCAAGGGGATCAGTAGAAGGCGCAATTCTACTAGTTAAGTTCCCTGCAATGTTACAATAATACTCATTAAAAGTATCTGGATCTACACCAATATCAGCATCAGTATGTTTGGGTTTATTACGAAATTCATTAACCATTGCCCAGCTATCCCTTTGAATATTCGTAAAATATGGAAGTTTCCTTTTGTAGTATAGATTTTTTGCAGTGTTTAGAAGCCTGCGATAGTGATGTCTATAGAAGACAAGCTGTTTTCAAGATAAATATAGAATAGAGTGTCAGGACAGTATTTTTTTAAGATAATGTTCAGCAAGGGGTACGAAAAGGAACTCGACTCATATGGCTCTAGTGAATTGACAAAAACCCACCTGGAATACTACACCATACCTAAGATGGGACTCGATTAGATCATGATAGGCAGGAATCCTTAACCTACTAAATCCAAGTGAATTTTCAAACACAAAAACTTGCTAGGGTCAGACGGTATCTGGAAATGGTGAGAGGGTGGCCTTGAAAGGTCACGGCACTTGGGCCCCATTGGACCTCCTGTGCGTCCTCCCCAGGTCAACTAATCCATCTAGTGTTGTAAAAAAGGCGTCGATGTTGCCCGAGGAGGCTGTTCATGGAAAGCCATGGTTGGCCATCGTTCTCCCAAAATGGATTCCCTTAGTTCCGAAACAGCGTCGCAATCGCAGAACTGATGCTCTACTGTTTCGTCCTCCTGTTCACAGCCTCTGCATAGAGGTGTCTCGCATAATCTCATTGTGTGGAGATGTTTCCGTAGCTGGCAGTGTTCAGTCAGAATCCCCGCCATGAGTCGTAGGGTCTTCCTTGACATATCCAGGTATGCTTTTGCTGCCTAGTAGCTCCCTGGCCAGTCGACAGTTAGTTGTTTCGTCCCATCTTACCCTAAAGTCTTCATAGGTGATCTTTTTTATCATATGTATCAAACTTGGGAGGAATGCTATCTGTACTGGCCTGCAGCAGTAGCAGTCTTCCAACTGCCTCTTCCCACAGTCTCACTAGTATCTCCACATTCGCATTATAAGATCCTTTACACAAATAGTGCACTATATAAAAATCGGCCTTTCCCATTGGTCGATCCGCATGGCACTCCGCTCGCTTCGCTCGCTACGGGGGCTCAAGAAAAGGAAACTAACCAGGTGCTAACCCAATCTAACCCAAGACATACCCAAAATCAAGAAGAAAAACTGTTTAGAAACATAATCTTTAAAAAAAAATAAAAAAAAGCAACGGGGTTCGAACCCGCGTTTTCCAGGTGAGACCCAACGATCTAAGCCTCCACACCACTAGGGCTCTTGATAGATATCACGCAGACATATCGTAATACGAGATGGATCGACCAATAGGAGAGGTCGATTTTTACATAGTGCACTATTTGTGTAAAGGATCTTTAAATGCTCCACATTCTATGCTGGGTTGCACACCAACGACTTTGAGCCTTAGCTATGTAGTCAGAGCCACCTCCTTTAGATAAATATCTGGGGGAGGCAGGCACAACATTACTTCTATGGCTCTGGTTGGGATTGTTCTCATTGCTCCCGTAGTAGTTAGGCAGACTGAGCTTAAGCATTGCCGTTTTTTGTTGACTCTTGGGCCACCAAACTACGGCTCAATAGGTCTTATGATGGCAGTATAGATCCACCCTAGGTTTCATCCCCCAGGTTTTACCTACGGTCCTGCGGCACTGTTCATAAGGTTTATAGTAAATATACTGCTAGTTTAAATTACATACCCAGTCTGTAAAAATTATGATATATATGGCTCTGTTTAAAAATAAATAAACTATAGATTATATCAGCGTCATCCAGTAATGCCTTGTCGAATTTTGTTATATAAACATCAGGATTAGGTTACTAACTTAGCCCCCTGAATCATTTATTTACTTCTAAAGATAGTTAATAATATTATGCTTACTCGCAATTTATCCAGTTCTAAACATAACTTTTTGTACGTATGCTTCTTTTCTTTAGAGGGTCTTTTTGGCATTTTCACTATTGTTTCTTTCACTCCCACTAAAATCGTGCACTACCGATAGGTACAAAAAACGGAATGATTCAGGCAAAAATTGCCGGGTCGAGTTACGTAAGTGCAATCGAAGCATCTTTAGCTTTAAAAAAGTACCGATAGGTGCGAGAAAATGAATTATATCGTTAGGCAAGCGACGGAAAATAATAATTTTAGAAAAAAACATTAGTTAATTTACCCGGGCTACCCCTATAATTTCTTTTCTAAAATATATTTTTTTTAAATAACACTTTATTCTTAATTATTTATCACTCCAGGACCAGTAAATAAACAATTTTCTAACTTTAGTTGTGTGCATGCCTCGAAGAAAAATTATAGGGGGAGCTGGGGTAATTGTAAACAGTCTCATTAATTTATATTTGTCGCCAATGGTCACCATGGCCTTTGAGAATTGGCGCAAATTGAGGGTTTGGCGTCAAATCTAGATTCATTGTTGACACTGTTTACAATTAATTACCCCTATATATACAGGGTGTCTTAAATAGTGTATACCACTATTGCTATCTCTGAAACGCTAAGTGCTACGAGGTCGGTTAAATTCAGGATCCGTCTACAGTGTTGTCAAATTCCTGTTAGTTTCTAAAGTACAGGGTGATTTATGAAAAATTTCTAAAAATATTTCGTCGAATATTACAAAAGCTATTCATTTTTGAGACACAGTTTAAATTCGAAAGCTTTATAATTTTTTCCGCTCCACAATATGGTGCCTTCAAATTTCACATCCGACTTTTCATGTTCGAGCCACCACCATCAACTTAATTTTCTTAAATACGGACCTGGATTATTATTTCCGATTTTGAGAGCTTCTGATATTTCAAAAGCAATGACGCACATCGCGATTAGTCGGAAAAATCACTTATTAAATTTCTACAAAAATTATTTTTTTGTCTCTCTCTAATACATTATGTTCTTATGGAAAGTGCTAACAATATGAATTTTTCGAATAAATGAGATACGTCATTGGTTTTAGGACATGAGAAGCTCTTAATATCTGAAATAAAAATACAGGTTCGTATTTAAGAAAATTAACTTTATGGTGGTGGCCCGAACACGAAACGCCGGAGCTGAAATTTGACGGCACCGTGTTGTAGTGCGGAAAAAAATATAAAACTTTTGAATTTAAACTGTGCCTCGAAAATGAACAGTTTTTGTAATAATCGACGAAATATTTTTAAGGCATTTTTCATAAATCACCCTGTATCTTAGAAACTAACAGGAATTTGACAACACTGTAAGCGTATCCTGAAGGCGCGTCAAAAAATGCAACTTTTCTCTAATTTAAACGGCCTTGTAGCACTTACCGTTTATTGGCACACACTATATAAGACACCCTGTATATCTCGGTATACAATATTGTTACGTTTTTCCCGTGGGTTCTTAACAAAATTACAACTTGACTAT
>MU186238.1:61985-81624 GCA_016904865.1 Pissodes strobi | reverse complement strand
GGTCGTCCTGTTCTTTTTGCCTTTTGTCTTCCTGGTCTTTTAAAATTTTCTGAAGCCGGTCCTGTTCTGCTTGCCTTCTACGTTCCTCCTGTTCCCGTTCCGCTTGTCTTTTGTCTTCTTGGTCTTGCAAAATTTTCTGAAGACGGTCCTGTTCTGCTTGCCTTTTATCTTCCTGGTCTTGTAAAATTTTCTGAAGCCGGTCCTGTTCTGCTTGCCTTTTGTCTTCTTGATCTTGAAAAATTTTCTGAAGCCGGTCCTGTTCTATCTGCTTTTTACGTTCTTCCTCTTCCCGATCGGCTCGCCTCTCAGCATTTAAATTATCCATAAAATCGGCCAACATTTTATTTATTTGCTCCATTTCCGCCGTTTGTTGCCTTGTATTGACCATAGAATGGTATAAAATTTTACCAGAATCCACCAATGAAATGGTCTCGTTGACGTACTTGTACTTCTTTCCTCGAAAAATACTTCGCTAGTCCGGTCCCTTCACAATCCGACTTCTGACACCAAATGTTACGTTTTTCCCGTGGGTTCTTAACAAAATTACAACTTGACTATTTTCAACTAATACTCTCTTTATTCACTATCACTGTATACAATTTAACACTTTAAACTACTCTTATAACTTTACAACTAATATCTATTCAACACTCAATGATTAACTGAACTGAACTGACTAACATTCGCCTTAGGTCTGCTTATATATAATCTCAAATCTATCACGAATATTCGGGAAGTATTCCGAGGCCACTCTATATGATCTCGACGAGGCCATCGAGATAATTCCAGTCCAGCGATCCTGAAACTTCGCGACCAGCCGGGCGATGAGTCATACAAACAAAGAAGCGAGGGGAACGGCGCGGCGGCGGCGGCTAGTTCTATAGGGTAGCACAAAAACGTTCGGATGGTTGTTAGTCGTGACAATATGTAGTACAATTAACCAAAAGCAGCTGATCCACGCTACAGGTTTTCTGGTGTATAAACAGAAAATGGTTTATTTAGTGGTCCTGATAAAATATTAAGAATAAAGTGTAATTTTACGAAAATAATAATCCTGGAAAAAAAATAAATATTATTATTACCCGGGCTGCCTTTATAATTTCTTTTTTAAAATGTTTTTTTTTTTAATAACACTTCATTCTTAATAGTTTATCAGGACCAATAAATAAACAATTTTCTAAATTTAGTTGAGTGCATGTCTCGAAAAAAAATTATAGGGGGAGCTGGTGTAATTGTAAACAGTCTCAATAATGAATTTATTTTTGCCGCCAATGGTCAGCCCAAAGAATTTGGAGTTTGACGTCAAATCTAGATTCATTGTTGACACTGTTTACAATTAATTACCCTTATATATATTTACCCGGGCTGCCCCATATAATTTTTTTTAAATCACACTATTCTTAGTAGTTTATCAGTACCAATAAATAAAAAAAATTTCTGTCAGTGGGTTAGTCACATTTAAAAAAAATGGCATTGACAGAATATGATAAAGAATAAAAAATTGGTTGTTTTAAAAATAATTAGGTATATTATGTCTGTTTTAACTCATTTTATTTAGGCTAATAAATACTGCAAAAGTTTATATCAAGCATTATTTTGAATTTTGGGGACAACAAATAATAGGGGTAGCCGAGGTAATTGTAAACAATCTCAACAACTAATTTAAATTTGCTACCAAACTCCAAATTCGCACCTATTCTTAAAGGTCAGTGGTCAAGGCGCGATTGGCGGCAAGTTTACAATTACCCCTATATATATTTACCCGAGCTGCCCCCATAATTGTTTTTCCTAAAATTCAAATTTTTTTAAACTCACACATTATTCTTAATAGTTTATCAGCACCAATAAATAAACACTTTTTCTCTCAATGCGTTAGTCACATTAAAAAAATGGCATTGACAGAATATGACAAATCATCAAAATTTTATTGCTACAAATAAGTAGGTATATTTATTTATTATGTCTGTTTTAAATAGGAGTATTATTAGCTTATTTTATTTATGCGAAAAGCATGATTTTGAATTTTGGGGACAACAAATAATAGGGGCAGCCGGGGTAGATGTAAATAGGGATCATTGTAAACGGTCCCAACTACTAATTTAAATTTGCCGCCAATCTCCAAATTCGCGCTTAAAGGTCAGTGGTCATGGTGCCATTGGCGACAAATTTACAATTACCCCTATGCATATTTACCCGGGGTGCCCCTATATATTTATTTTCTAAAATTCACTAATACACTTTATTCTTGATATTTTATGTGGCCCAATAAACAATTTTCTAAATGTTGTTGTGTGCATGTCTCGCAAGAAATCGCGACAGCATCGCTCGTTAAGGCGCCTTCGGTCCAAAACAAACTTGGATTATTAAAAAGAAATTCCAGTACGAAAAAATGATTCATTTTATCGATTTAAGATGTTATCTAGATGACAACCGAATAAATTATTACGAAATGGGCTTTATAAGGTGCGGAGAGTCCGGCTAGTGAACCCAAAACTTTCACGCTCCGACTAGGCGAACGTAATCAACATTGCAATGTGTTATCTAGGCTTGAGGGGTGATCTATTACTGTAACATTACAAAGCATAATAGCAGCGAATATTAACTACGACAAGAAGGTCCACTTAATGACAAGAGAGCACTACAAAGGGATCGTCGTTTAATTTCTTCGTTGCCTAGTAACGATCGGCGAATTTCGCCGCACACAGGTTGAATTTAAATAAAAGCTGGCCATAAACGATATTTTCGTTTGCGGTATATTTAATCAAATTTATGACGAAATTATTTATAGCACTCTAACACTCTATTTGACTTTGGAAAAACACAATTGATATCTTCTGAATTGTTTGCAGCGCCCTGTCAAACTTACGTTATGGTTTTTTTTATTATCACCAAATAAATATTTTGATTAAGTTTGTATTCAACTGGCTGTTTCAAAAATCTGTTAACGTTTTTAATTAGTTATTATGGATAACAATACTCAAGGTATGTAATAACTAATATTTAAAAGATTTTGATTTTGTGCTAATGATTTCACTATATTTCCGAATACTAATATTCTGACAAAAGACATCAAGAAGAAAATGTTGCTCGATTTTTCCCCATCTTTTAATATTCAATTAAATTTTGGCCTTTTGGGTGTTTTTAAAATTGGTTAAAGGTTTCGCACAATATTTTTACTGTATATTTCATTCCTATTTTGTAATACAATACAACTAAAAAATAGCGATATTATCTTATATCGAATATTGACTCGACTATATAATTTAGGCATGAAAATTAATCTGACAAAAGGATGAGCTGGTCTATGGCCGTCGCGTCAAAGGTCGCCTGCCAACATGATTGTTTTATTTGTACGTTGCCGCCGCGGAAAGTGATCCTTCTTATCGAATAGTTTTGCCCACATACATAATAAAAAGATAAAGACTGATATACTTACTACACAGCTAACGTGCTGACACTCCGTTGAGGATATGTGTTGGTGTTATACCTAATTGTGCAACAACTGAAG
Source organism: Pissodes strobi (assembly GCA_016904865.1). Classification (NCBI taxonomy): domain Eukaryota; kingdom Metazoa; phylum Arthropoda; class Insecta; order Coleoptera; family Curculionidae; genus Pissodes; species Pissodes strobi. Next base: position 78,116 of record MU186238.1, on the reverse strand, counting down.
TACTGAAGCCAGATTATCAGAAAATGGCGCGTCGAAATGAGGAGCATTATAAGATCCTTTACACAAATAGTGCCCTATAAAAAATCGGCCTCTCCTATTGGTCAATTCGCATGGCCCTCCGCTCGCTTCGCTCGCTACGGGGGCTCAAAGAAAGGAAACTAACCAGGTGCTAACCCAAACTAACCCAAGACATACCCAAACTAATCCAAGACGTACCCAAAATCAAGAAAAAAACTGTTTAGAAACATAAACTTAAAAAAAATAAAAAAAAGGAACGGGGATCGAACCCAGGCCGTCTAGGTGAGACCCAGCTGTCTAAACCTCTACACCACGACACTCCCGAGATCTCTTGGCAGAAATTGATTGCATCACGAAGACATATTGTAATACGAGATGGATCAACCAATAGGAGACGTCGATTTTTACATAGTGTACTATTTGTGTAAAGGATCTTAAAATGCAAATGAGGATCCCTTATTGGCTAAATTTGTAACGTGCGCAGCTTTCCCTGCTGCTGTCTTGTTTGAGCATTTACGTTTCTCTGTTTTTTTTTGCTTCATATATTGTACTGAAAGTATTTTCAAATGTCATTTAAATTACCCTTAACTCAACGCATTATTAAATTATTGGAATTTTAAAAGCTATATCTGTTGTAAAGTCATCGGTACCGGGTGGGCAAGAAATTGAATAATCGATTAAACGCTTAGTATTTTAGCAAACAACTGAATAACCGATTAATCGATATAATCGATCATCGATATTTTCTGAAATATTAATCGATAAGTCGATTAATCGGTAATTTCTTAAAAGTGAATCGAATAATCGATTATTGTCGCCCACCCCTAATCCCATAATATTGTAGTAAGTGAAACTGAAGCTTCAATTTCGGCAGAATCATTATTGCTGATGCAAGACTGATGTTATTATAAAAAGAGGTAATAAATACTTTGGCTGAATCAGGAGATAAAAATTTATAATTTAGTTTTAATTTGTAAATATGGCTTTAATATTACCTTGGGATAGTCAGAATATAAGCAAGTGTTTTTGAACAACAGCTGCACTGATGCTTCTATATTTTTTACTAGTTTCGTTCCTATTAGATTAATTTAAGAAAGAAAACGATAACTCTGAAATACATGTATGGCAAAATTTCAGGCCCTTATCAACGCGTTTCTGTCGTCGGCTTAACATTCATTTTGCTCGTGAGACTCCTGAATTAACCTTTGCAAAAACAAAATTTGGATCATCGAATTAAAAATTTAAAACCCTTTTCTTTACAACGAAGGAGCCCTTAATTTTCAAAATCATTTTCTAAAACGATTTATGAACATACAAATTATTTTTATACATGATTTTTATCGTTAGTGATAATTGATACTCCCTATATATAAATACAGATGCAAAAAAATCAACAATTATTTCTCTAAAACACGATATATTAAACGTGTAATACTTAATAACTTGTATGTCTTATTTCTGGTAAACCTTATTATGGCCAGCTTTCCTAGAAATTTGACCAGTGTGCGCCGGGTCCAAAGGTCACATGCCAGTATCATGCTAGTTTTCGCGCGGGGAAGGAGACATACCATTGACGTGCCGCCGCGGAGAGTGAATCTTCTTATCGTAGTTATTATTCGCTGATAATAGGTATGACCTTTTGGCTTCTTTGTTAAAATATTTTACCTGAGGAGCCCTTAAGTACCGTTATCTAAAACTGGCCAAATCTCAAGGATAAATCGAGATTTTAAGCCAAATTTCGTGGGAATTTGCGGCTGCAGATTTTCGCGTGGGAAAGTTTCAGATAGGTAACTTTCGTTTTCTCTTTAAATTTTAGTATAATAATTTGAGCCTAAATTTAACTGTCATTGAAATTAGTTCAAAAATTGAGATTCGTTTTTTGTATATAATGATTAATATTAATAATAATAATGCTTATATTGTCATACGCATTTAACAGAAAGTATTATTGTTCTGTAATTTGTTTCAATAAATTTTCCAAACATTTCGTGTAAAGCCAGCTTAAGATAGCAAAACGCATGCTTAGTTTTAATATTGTCAGATGTCAAATTACTTCGAAGGAGTACCTAAATATTATGACGCAAAACGAAAAACAATTCATGCATTAACAACATTTTTAAAGAAAATTTAGAGTTGATTTTGACTGGAAACATTTTATCGTGTAGATGTCATGTCAATTATTTATTACTTTCTCAGTGCGCCTCGTACTTTCGTATCATATCTTGATGAACCGGTCCGCCGATTTTTAGCCTGTATTTATTTTATATTGTCTTGTTATTTTTAAATCTAGTTTTTTATATCGGAATCGTGTGTGTTTGTGTGTGCATTATTTATGAGTTATTATTAGACATAAATCCGAGTAAGTATATATAAATAATAATCCTTGCGTGACTATTTATTATTATCCCTACGTAGGTACGCCGAAATGAAATGGAAAACAAGTTTTTTAGCCTGACGGTCGAATACGGAATTACGGTTTATTTATTTATTATTCCTCGAGGCTTGAGGGTCTTATTAAATAAATATAATTCCTTGCTTTGATTTCCAAGGATTCCCCATGTAACAAGGTAGATGCCTATGTAGATAAAATATTTGGAGCTCAAAGATAAAATATATATGAGGTCATAGACGTACGGAAAATTGTTATACAGCGAACAACAATATTTTTATATTTGAATTCCTCTACTTTTGTATAACTACGTGAATTTTAATTGATTTCCACGAGAAAAATGATAAGCGCCTTTATTCAGCCCTCTCGCTTCAGCCTCTAGGCGATGATGCCACGTTGTGATCGAGTAAAGTTTTCAATGGATGGTTCTAAATTCTTCACGCAGTGAAATCAAATAAGCATGTCGAAAAAATAATTGTGCGCTTTGTTTTATTCTTAATAACGGTTAAATTATCCAATTCTAGAGATTATTTTTTGGTTTGGCAACATTGCCTCATGGTTTACCCGAACAAAATCCAAAGCGGTTTCGTATTGGATAAAATTCATCGATGTTGAGCAGGGAGCAATCCCATTGGTAATTTGTGTGTAAATAACAATTCCAAAATTGTTTATTATTATTTATTCAGTATCGAATCGAATCCGTTTTGAATCACGTTTATCGTTGCCAAAACAATTCAATTTTGAGAATTATTTATTTATTTAGATACTCTAAAAATTGTTCGATTTAAAGAAAATTGTCTCCATCTGGCAACGTTGCCCCTGGGTCTACCTTCAAAAATGACTGGAACTAGACATAGACATAAGTTTATTGATATTACTATGGTACAACGGCAATGCCTAGTCTAGATATGTCATTGTGCGCTAGTGACTAACTAACTATTGCCTGTTGTTGCGCCCGAAGCTGTTTGTTCAGCGTCTTGGCCAACAGGGCATGACACCCTGATGGGGCTAGGTGGTAAGCTATCTATAACTAGGTTAAGCGGTGCTGCTCTTTGTTCGATCATTACTTGGGTGACCCCTTCAATGTCGCTTAATTGATAGTTGGCCAAAGCTAAAATTAGTTAGAGTGCGTTCTACGCAGGGATGGGTAATGACGCGTCGAAAATTAATTTTCGACGTTGGTGTCGAAAAACACGTCGAAAATGTCAAATATTGTCGAATATTGTCGAAAATGTCGAATATTTTATTCCCCCATGGACTAACATACCTTTTAAAAATACGTTCTCAAAGGTTTTCCAGTGTATCTAAATACTTTTTCTAAATGGTTCTTTGTTCACGATCACGACAGATTCACGAAAAAAATTAAAACAAAGACGCCTTTTTCCATTTTGTTTAAATGCATTTGGCAATTTTACTGAACGACCCTGCGACGGCAACTCAGATAATGCTAGTAACATGAGAAAGATGGGTTCCCAAGTCAATCTTTGGTACTCAAATTGCAATAGTCATACTGCAAATCTTTTAGCAAAAGAATTGGTGTCAGATCATATTGCAGGAAGAGTGCAAACAGTATTAAAAGAATTTTCATCACCTGATCTGGAAAAAAGTATATTAAAACATAATGGAAAAACAATAATATTACCTGGGGAAACACGCTGGTGTTCATTTAGAGACTCTTTTGTTAACTTTTTATATAATTTAAAGGCCATGAGAAATGTGATTGCAGTAGATAATACGAAAATTAAACCAAATGTAACTAAACTTGTTATTGATGAAAATTTAAAAAAGCAAGTAGAGGATAGCGTTAAGTTATTCGATCCCGTATGCAAGCCCTTTAAATAAATTACAGAGCACACAGGCGTCAATTGCTGATGCAGCTGAGGAATGGTTAACATTGCGTTTACCAGATGGCTTTGAAGAATATGACCATTTTGTGAAAAAACGACAGAAACAAGCATTAAATGTTTTTTCTCCATCAGCAAATTTTTTACATCCACTTTATAGAGGTAAGATGTTATCAGAAGAACAAATACGAGATGTTGAAAATTTTCTTATAGATAATTTAAGTGTTGATGCATTAAATGATTTCCATTTGTATAAAAATAACAAAAACTTTTTTCCAAACAAATCTGGAATGTGCAGACTTTCTGGGGATTGGCCGAAAGACACCATTCAGAACTGGCTAAGTTAGCCATGAAGTGAAATTCAATACCAGCCTCTTCGGCACAGCTCGAGAGACTTTTCTCAAATTGGTTCTTCATTCACTCTAGGCTGAGAAATAGAGTCAGCTCAGGAAATTCGAAAAAACACTTACATCTATTACCACTTGAAAATAAGGGATGAAAACAGAAGTGATGAATATTAGTTTGTTTTTATAAGATATTTTAAATGCCAATTTTTGAAATCCTTTGTGAATGTACTTTAAGTTTATAGTCATGTTGTTAAGTTGACAATTGACATATTTTTATTAACCATCTGCTGTTTTGAATTTCCATGCTTTTTAACAAATATATTAATATTAATACACATTGACTATAACCAACTTACTCTTTGGTTATAGTAAAACCAAATTAAAATTTCCAAATATATTTTTGACTGTCGAATATGTCGAAAATTAATGGTGTCAAAAAATAATTTTCGACGCGTCGAAAAAGGCGTCGAATATGTCAAATTTTCGACGTACCCAACCCTGGTTCTACGTTATGTAATTTTGCTACAAGGTCTGTTTTGCAAGGAAAACTGGGGAAAAACCTTGCTTAAATGCTCGCGTAGAGCAGAGTCACAGAAGTTAAAAAGGACAATACAATATGTACAACATGAACTTATGGTTACTATATACAAATATACAAGATTAGACTTAGCAACGAAGTCTGCTCCGGTATTACTGTAGCAGCATCAGGTCACTTTGTTTGAGCCCCACGGATCAGGCCGCGGAGACATGGATGCTTCGGTGGTTAGAACTCAAATGCGATTGAGGGTGTAGGAGAGTGAATTAAGTGTTGAATAGTTTGTATTTACAATATTTACACTTTGTTTTAATTTACGGCGGCCTTAGCTGCTTGTAAAAAAGGGTCGTTTCCCGGTATATCGTGCCTTGTTTGATGGGGCGCTCGGCGTCGTATCTCACATCTGCTATATTCGCAGTTAGCAGCGATCCCTTGATTTGGCTATCGAAGAACTTACACGCGAGGCCATCAATATATTCCTCGACGTATTCAACGCCGGACCACGCGTGTAAGTCATCTATTCTAGCTCGATCGCGCCGCGTCAAGGAGAACGCCGCCCTTAGGTAATTATTTTGCAGTACCTGCAATTTCTTTTTGTGAGTACGAGCCACCGAGCACCACACCGAAGCGGCGTAGAATAACGCTGGTCTCACGATGCTCTTATAAAGGATGAGCTTGTTGGCAGGGCTCAGGTAAGACCTGTTCGCTACCAACAAGCTCAGTCCCTTTTTGACACCCTCGTTCTTACCAATGATGGCAGAGATATGCCGGTTGAAATTTAATTTGTTATCAAAGGTAATGCCAAGGTATTTCACCTGTGGTTTTGGCAGTATCTGCGTGTTACCTATTACCAGAGGCGTGACATTGATATCTTTGCGTTTACGCGTGATGACGATTAGCTCGGTTTTGCTAGCATTGAGAGATATCTTCCACCTCTCGTAATAAGGAACAAGCACGTTCATGTGATCGCTAAGGTTTGACTTCGCCACCTCAGCGAGGGGATGCGAGGAGTAAATTGCCGTATCGTCGGCAAAAAGGGCTTTACTGGTTCTGGGATGAGACGGGATATCTGCAATAAAAAGATTGAAGAGCAGCGGCGACCATACCGTGCCCTGTGGTACCCCCGCTCGGAGTCGCCTGCTCGCAGAGGAGTGTTTGTTTATTCTGGTAAAGAAAGTGCGCTCGACAAGGTATGACGCGATAAAGGAAACTAGGTAAAGCGGGAAGTTATACTTCGCCAGTAGCTTGAAAAGCAACCCCTCGTGCCACACTCTGTCGAACGCCTTTTCAATGTCCAAAAGTAACAATGCCACTGATTGTTTAGTGCTGAAGCTGCGATATACGTCAGTTGCGATCTTCGCGGCCAACATGACGGTACCATGCCGGCCGCGAAAACCGAACTGCTCAGGGGGTAGTACGTTTTGCCGGTCATCCTCCCTACTGATGCCCGGCAAGATAAGTCTTTCGGTTACCTTCCCGAGAGTATTCAGCAGGGAGATTGGTCGATATGAAGAGGGTAAAGTTGGGTCTTTACCCGGTTTCGGGATGTGTATGACGCACGCTGCCTTCCAGGGTTTCGGGAAGTGCTGCAGCCTGATTACCGCGTTAACTATATGCATGAAATGAATTAATGTTTTCCGGGGTAAATTTTTCAGGACTATATTCGGAATATTGTCCGGGCCGGGAGCTTTATTTCTCGGTAAACGGCAGATAGCTTTGCGGATGTCCGCAGGCGTGGCTCTCAATTTATCAAATACTGCCGGGGGGATGGGGTATTTTTGCCGTTTGAATATATCAACAATTGAGCTACAGTGAGTCTGCACAGGAAGGGTATCCGGCGACCCGCTGCAGACGCCCTCCAGGTAGTCAGCGAAGGCTACCGCTTTTCCCTGATCACTCGCGATATCAACACCGCGGTGTTTAATCACAGGGATTCGCGTACCACCTCCGCGAACTCGCCTGGCCAGCTTCCACAGCGAGCCGTCGTCCCTACTGACAGAGTTGATATATTCTAGCCATGTCTGATCGCGGTGTTCACGGATCTTTACCCTGATCTCCTCCGTCAGTGCGTTGATTTGAGCGGATCCCATTGCTGTCCGATCTCTCTGCCATCGACGTCGAAAACGGTTTCTGTAGGTTATAAGTTCAAGGATAGGTTCCGGCAGGGATTCTGTCCTAGGGTGGATTGTAACTCTAGGACACATAGCATCTCGGATGCGCTGGATTTGTAAGCTTATCAACTTCATTCTCAAACTTCTGGATTGTCTCTATTTGTCGGGGAACGACAGTTAGCTCGTTTAACCTCGCTCGGAACTCCCTCCAATCAACATTCCTGTACGAAATGACGGTGTCACTCGTTATATCGACCCTGCAGTACAGGCCAATCTTGATCGGAAGGTGATCCGAGTTTAAGGTGTTCATTTCCTGAAGCTGTGTGGTTCTTATCGCTCCCCTAGTTATAGCGACATCCAGGAACGAGTCACTGCGAAGATAGGTGGGATTCGGTGTTCTGTGGTAGGACATTTCAAGATTGTTTTCGACTATCCCCTTCAGTAGTCTACCCCTGCTGTTGGTTCTACCGCCCTATGCGGCGTGGGTGGCGTTGAGGTCACCAATTAGCAGGGATACTCTATTTTGCGGAAGTAAAGCAAGGAGATCGTTTTCTGTGAGGCGGAGACCCGGAGGTGCGTAGCAGCCGGTCACACGCAGGCCGCTTTCCAGTTCGATACTAACATGTTCTATAGCGGAGCGCACGTTATATACTCGCTTGAAGCGAAGCGACCTGTGTATGAAGCAGGCCACGCCTCCTTTGTTTCGATCGGGCCTATCAAATCGCTCCACATTGTAGTTCCTAACTTTTAGTGTAAAGCCAGGATCTAAACGTGTTTCATTGAGAAAAACAATCTGAAAATTGGAAGTATGCATAAAGTTACGGAACTCGCCCATTTTGGGCCTGATACTGTTACAGTTCCAACTTGCGACTACTAACATTATATATTGAATCTCGTGTACTCATGCGAGAAGAAGCGTATCGAGGCTTGGACGATTTCCGCCTTGTCGCCCCGACACGCTTCGAGCATGTCAGAATAACATTCAAGTGCCAAGAAAAGTTGCTCTAAATTAACAAGGTTATTTATACGGGTAACAACGTTATTTAAATTTGACATTATGCTAGCAATGTTTGAGTTTGAATTATGGGTGTTATTATTATTAGGGATCGAGCTATTGCGCGCAGCACCACTTACCTGTACATTTTGATTTTGGTTAGGGCGGCTATCCTGGCTCTGACGTGTATTTCTGGGACGAAGGGTTGGGAACTGGTTGTTGAAGTCATTACTGCGTTGGCCATTGCTTAGGCCTTGGCCACTTAGACCGTCTGCAACTCTGGATGCCGAAGCTTTGTCTCTCCAGGCCGGGTTAACTGGCAGTGGAGCAGGTTTGAAGGCTGGTTTATTTGGTTGTCTGGTTTTAGTCCCAGACGTTTGAATTAAGTTAAATTTATAGACATATACAGGACACTCCTCGTCTATAGATCGGTGAGGGCCCCCACAGTTAGCGTATTTTTGGAAGTCTTGTGAGCACTGGGTGATATCGTGCTGCTCTGCACACTTGCTGCAAGTGGTTTTCCTGCTACAGTAGAATTTGGCATGTCCGAACTGTTGACAGTTCTTACATTGTAAGACTGGCTTGCCGGAACGCCTTGCTTTCTGCAGATCATTAGCGTTATCGCAGTACACGATGACAGAATTTTTCGTGTACTTTAACTGATATTTAGTGATGTGCATGTTCTTCAGATCTTCACGGAGCTGTCGGTGGTCAGCCGGACGGCCCTTGATTACTACGGGGGGTAACGGCTGTACTTTGGGTTTAGGGGCGGCCTTACCCTTGCTGTTTGCAGTTTTTCGCTTAATCCCTGCAGAGGCGGAGGTGGATGCTACGCTGGCCGCATCCGTATCCTCGTCCTCTGTGTTAATGTCAGATAGAGGCTGAAACGAGTTCAATGTGGTAACTGGGGGTTGGCCCATTTCTAAGGTAGCTACCTTGAAGTTTCTCTTGAAGGGCAGTTGCTTGAAAGGGGTCCTAAAGACGTCCTTTCCATTTCCACTTGTTGAGAGATCAGAAGATGGGGGTGGCGGCGGTGCCATTTGACTAGGCTGCTGCCGGCCGGTCAAGGTGACCTTGGGTTTCTTTGTGGTTTCAGAGCCTTGGAGACCCGTAGGACTGGCCTTGTTTTTCTTCCCTGTGTCGATCTTAGACATAACAGGCTTTTTGAATCTCGTGGGGTGCACGTCCTTGAAGTGCTGGCGCACTTTCATGACCAATTTCCGTGTATCGTTATGGCCCGGTTCGCAATCGCGGAGTTTTTCGTAATCCAGCCTACACTGAACACAGACTTCTGCGAAACTCTTGGATTTGCTTTTAATATTTCTTATGGAAACCTCAGTCAAGTTCGAGTCTGGGATGGACTCCATGGATATATTGGAGAGCGTATCGTCATCTTCCGTTACATCGCCAAAAACTGGGGTTCCATTCCCGGAAACTGGTTTTGTCTTTTTATTCCCACAGTCAATTTTTGATTGCACCGATTTTGTCCTTGTAAGAGTTTTATGCGCATCTGCGCAGTGAGCTTGCGCTTTTTCGAATGCTAGCTGTAACTCATTCGTTGAGCTATTGCCTACGTTGCCATGCAATTCTGCCAGCAAATTTTTGCAATCTTGGCACGTATTTTGAAACATTTTTTTGACTGGAACTATTTGGATCCAAACCGGTTTCGTTTTGAATGGAATTCCTCGTTTTAACAGGGAACAAATCCATGTGTTATCGTCATGATTTTTAGTCTATATAGGTGCCAATATAATGTTTGTCATTCATTTTGCAGATTTCTAGGTTACTGTTGGCAACTTTGCCTATGGGAGACTGGCAGGTTGCTGTTGATGATATTGCCAATTTCAAAATGGCAGTCCTGCGAAACAGCATCTTCCAGCCCATAGGCAGTGTCGCCCCAGGCGAAGATCTCCCTACAGCAGAGAACTTCTAAGCGAAGAAGCCATCATAGGGTTAACAACAATTTACAATCGAATATATCAAACTGGCTCACCTCCACCTTCATTGCCATACCTAAGAAATGCAGAAGACCGTCGGACAATATGCCTGATGAGCCACGCAGCTAAAATATTTATGAAGATAACATTCAATCGAATAAACAATAAATGCGATACGCTGACGACACTGTAGTGCTGGCGCCTTATGGACATTCTAACAACAACTAACATGGGCCTGGAAATAAACACAGCTAAAACCCAGACTATGAATGATATTCAATAGTAACTCAGAGCTAATGTGGTCCTAAATAACGTTGTCCTGAAGGATGTAAAAAGCTATACCTATCTGGGCAGAGAGATCAACAGTCAATTGGACCAGAGTAAAGAAATTAGAAGAAGAATCGAAATTGCCAGAACTGGATTCATGAATATGCGTAAGATACCTTGTCACCCGAAGCTCCCAGTCGCGACAAGACTCAGAACCCTGAAATGTTTTATATAGTCACTGCTTTTGTATTGAAGTGAGATCTGGACGCTCAGAGCAGAGGATACGAAAAACCTGAAAGCCTTCGAAATGTGGATCTACCGCCGAATGTTACGGATGAGCTGGACAAGCAAGATGAAGAAGTCATAAAAACACGTCCACATCTTACTAACACCATCAAAATAAGAAAAACAGCTTATCTAGGGCTAGGGCATCTAATGCGATACAACTAATACTGGAAGGAAAAATCGAGGGAAAACGGGTATAGGCAGGAAGAAGAAATCATGGCTCCGATATATACGTGATTGGACCAAAACCGACGGAAATACGCTCATCCACCAAGCACAAGAGAGAGACCAATTTGCCATAATAGTCGCCTCAACACAGACGGCACCTGAGAGGAGGAGGATGTACACAATGGCAACCCTGCAAATTGCAGCTGTTAGCTCATAAGCGGTGTTGCCTGCTGGGTCAGCTTTCGTTTATCTAAAATCTTGTAGATTTAAATTATGATTTAGTATCTAGAAGAGTGCCGATATATTATAATTTTCGTCACTCGGAAGTTACTCATTTTGCACATTTCTGGGTTAATGTTGGCAACGTTGCTTATGGGAAACTGACAGGTTGCTGTTGATGGTATTTCCAAGAACAGAATGACAACCCTGCGAGTAGCAACTTCCGCTTCCAAGCCCATAGGCAGTGTTGCCAGCGATGTCAACTGTCTTTTAACTGAAATATTGTAGATTTGAATGTGATTTAAAACCTAAAAAATTGCCGATATATTACAATTTGCGTCATTAATTTTGCAAATTTTTAGGTTAGGTTTAGCAACGTTGCCTATGGGCGACTAGACAGGTTGCTGTTCCCGATATTGTCAATTTTTATGAAGTACATAATGGCAACCCTGCGAATTGCAGCTGTCCAGCCCATATGCGGTGATGCCAGCTGGGTCAGCTTTTGTCTAACGGAAAACATGTAGATTTAAATTATGATTTAGTATCTAGAAGAGTGCCAATATATATTATACCAGGGTGTATGTGGTACACAATGGCAATCCTGCGAATTGCAGCTATCCAGTCCATAGGCAGTGTTGCCAGCGGGGTCAACTGTCGTTTAACTGAAAACTTGTAGATTTGGAATTTAGAAAAGTACCAATACATATATATTGTAAAATTCGTCAATATAAAGGCACTCGCTTTTCCAATTTTTAAGTTAATTTTGGCTACATTGCCTATGGGCGACTTGACAGTTGCTGTTCGCGATATTACCAATATGTATGTGGTACAGAATGGCAACCCTGCGAAGAGCAGCTGTCCAGCCCATAGGCAGTGTTGCCAGCTAGGTTTGTCGTTTAATTGAAGTCTTGTAGATTTCAATTTCTGATTTAAAATTTGGAAAAGTGCCGATATATTATAATTTTCTGCACTCTATAGGCACTCATTTTTCAGATTTCTAAGTTAGTATTGGCTACACTGTCTATGGACGACTTGGCAGTTGCTGTTTGCGATATTGCCAATGTTTATGTGGTGCAGAATGGCAACCCTGCGAATAGCAGCTGTCTAGCCCATAGGCAGTGTTGCCAGCTGTGTCAATTGCCGTTTAACTGAAATCTTGTAAATCTAAATCTATGATTTAAAATTTAGAAAATTGCCAATATTATATTGTAATTTTGGTCACTCTAAAGGCACTCATTTTTTATATTTTTAATTTTGGCTACATTGTCTATGAGCGACTAGACAGGTTGCTGTTCACGATGTTACCAATGTGCATGTGGTACAGAATGGCAACCCTGCGAATAGCAGCTGTCCAGCCCATAGGCAGTGTTGCCAGCTGAGTTAACTGTCGTTTAACTAAAATCTTGTAGATTTAAATCTATGATTTAAAGTTTAGAAAATTACCGATATATTATAATTTTCGGCACTCTAAAAGCAAGTTAATTTTAGTCACATTGCCTATGAGCGACTTGACAGTTGCTACTCGCGATATTGGCAACGTGTATGTGGAATGGCAACCCTGCGAATAGCAGCTGGCCGACTTGACAGTTGCTGCTCGCGATATTGGCAACGTGTATGTGGCACAGAATGGCAACCCTGCGAATAGCAGCTGTCCAGCCCATATGCAGTGTTGCCAATTGGGTTAACTATCGCATAACGAAAATCTTGTCGATTTAAATCTAGAAGTGTCGATGTATTTTAATTTTCGTCACTCTAAAGGCACTCATTTTTTAAATTTTGGCTACATTGTCTATGGGCTACTTCGCGACTTGATAATTGTTTTTTGCGTTATTGCCAAAGTTTATGTGGTACAAAACGGCAACCCTGCGAATAGCAGCTATCCAGCCCATAGGCAGTGTTGCCAGCGGGATCAGTTGCCTTTTAATTGAAACCTTGTAGATTCGACAGTTGATGCTGTTCGCGATATTACAAACGTGTGTGGTACAGAATGGCAACCCTGCGAATAGCTGCTGTCCAGCTCATAGGCAGTGTTGCCAGCGGGTTCTACTTTCCTTTAACTGGAATCTTGCAGATTTCAATTTATGGGTTAAAATTTAGAAGAATACCGATATATTATAATTTTCGGCACTAAAGTCACTCATTTTGACGATCTGTAGGTTAATTTTGATTACATTGCCAATGCGTACGTGGTACACGATGGCAACGCATAATACGATCCTTTACAGTCCTACGCTACTATGTATTAGCCGCTTTTGATTGGTCGGTTAACGTCACTTTACTTTAGAGTATTTTTAACTAACTCTTCACGCATGGCCCTCCGCTCGCTTCGCTCGCTCCGGGCAAAACTACCTGAAACAAACCCAAATTTACAAAAAGAGACGAACATAACCTCAAAAAAATTAAGGAAACATATATTGCCACCGACGGGAACTGAACGCGGCGCGTCGGTATTGCAAACTCAGGATCAGACTACTATAGTAGACCATCTAGGCAAAGAGTATAATACTCTTTGTCTTTGATCTAGGTTTGCTGGAATAAACTGACTAGACCGTAGATTACGTGAAACCTTGCGAACAACAGCTCATAGGCAGTGAATCAGGCATGAATAGGCATTTAAACAGATCTAGGAACCTCTGTTGGCATTTATCGTCTATGCGCTACAAAATATTAGAAATTTATGAAACTAACGTTTGCTTCGTACGCTGTAGTATAGACCTCAGCCCAGTTTGAGGTACAATGATCATTTTAATAATACACTGCTATGTCTAGGGCTTATGATATCCATTTTACGTTTATTTTCGCGGTCCATTGTAGATTAGGCTTGAAGCCAACGTATTTTATCATCTAGTCAGTCCGTGAGCAAATTCCTCGTACCCGTCGAACCCAGACCGGTTTCGTTTCGAATAAAATTCATCTTTCCAAGATATTTATTTACTTACGGTGCAGAAATTTGCTTGAATGCACATTCCTTTCGATTACACGGTCGCGGGGCCCGAGCTATAATAGCGCTATATGCGGCGGCATGCCTGAGATGTTGAAATTAGATGTGGAAATTCCTATGCTAAATAGGTAATAATTACGTTGCCGGGGACTTTTAAATAAATATTTCGCCGCGATTTAACGACTCCGAGCGTTCGCGTTCTTTGTTTAAGGATGGTTTGATAGCTACTTAACCGTACCCTTGACAGGTACAGTAACGTGAGTACCGGCAATTTATTTATTTATTGCCTGCATATCCGTGTTATGTTATAATGTTGGGCTTGTTGCGAAAAACGGCATGGAAAGCTGACGCTTGACGGAATTTCAAACGGTGTCGAGTCGAGTCATTTCGGAGGCCGGACTGTTTAAACTATGACGAAAGCATTTTTTTTTCTAATGGTGGTTTACCCACATTAAGAATGATTTAGCATTAGGTCTCGAGTGGGTTTTGCTTATAAAATACAAATCTCAATGGCCTGAGATCTACATAACTAAGTGATCGAGACTAAGTAAGGCCCCGATCAAAATGTAACTTTATTTTTATTTATATTTTTATGCCTGACAGTCCTGATACCATAGTACCGTTCTCCGAATACTAACTAACACCTCCGCGCGGATTAATAATTTTATTTCGATCGATTCGCTCGGCGGTACCACCTATTCCGAACATGGGTGAATCACCGCGTGAAAATAGCAATCGGTCCGAACTAAAATAGCACAATCGCATGGTAAATTGCGTCGTAGATTCGAACCGATCACCTTTAACGGTGGCCTTCGAAGGTTGCACGTAATATATACGGTGTAAAAAAAGTGCAAATAAATCGGCTCGACGAGAGGTAAATTATTTAATTATGTATATTATATTATATACGTAAGAGGCCGGCATTTTGTTATATTATCTACTGGTTTAGGAGCAAACGTAGGAGTTTAGGAATGTGGACAAAATGCAGGGTTTTAAGATAAAAAGTACATATAAACATGTGTTCAGGGTGCTAATATCGCATCGGAACTGAAATTGGGCCATAAAATAAAATTAACGTATTAATAATGCAAAGGGCCAGGGCAATTTACAGGTGTCCTTCCTGCCGTTTCCATAGAAATCATCGTGGCTCCGCCCACTTCTAACCTTTATTAAACGGGTGTTAGTCAACTACCCTTAGTAGGTAGGTTTATGGTGAAATAAGAAGAAAAACATTCAACTTTTTGCTTAAAAAATTAGAATTTATCAGAACTACGAAGGTACGCAAATACAGGGTGTTTCAGAATAGTAAAAAGTGGAAACTTTAACAATGGGAGATTAATATTATGAATTACATGTCTTTTTTATGTTCTATATTAGGCATATTTATATAAGATAATACGTGAAAAACCCTACATCTAAATTGTTTTTGTGGTACCTGCAGGTACCCCTCCAGGTATGGTGCAAAAATATAAAAAAAAACTTGTAA
The DNA here is from genome assembly GCA_016904865.1 of Pissodes strobi. Taxonomy (NCBI): domain Eukaryota; kingdom Metazoa; phylum Arthropoda; class Insecta; order Coleoptera; family Curculionidae; genus Pissodes; species Pissodes strobi. Next base: position 62,575 of record MU186238.1, on the reverse strand, counting down.
AGTGTGTAGAGGCACTCCATCAGCACCGAAATATATGCAAAACCGGAAATTTGCGTAAATAACGCTGAGATGTCGATCTTATCTTAATGCTACCATATTTTATAAATATTTCCAAATATACAGGGGGTTGAAAAAAATCGGGGCAATCACCTTTTATCTTTAACCGATCGTCTCCTAAAATTCCGGACGTTAGTTATATTGTACCTCAATTTTCAGTTCATTATCAGGGATACCAACTTCCCGCATAACCGGAAGTTCACATTTTCCAATTTTCTGGATATTTACGGAATTTTTTATTATCGGGGATGTATGAAAATCCTTGATAATTGAAAATCCGAAATTCAAAAATATCGATATTTGGGACACTAACCCTTTTCCGACACTTTTATACTTACAGAATCCCAATAAATCACAATATCGACCACAATAAGATCCCGACAGTATTAAAATCCCGAAATCCACAAAACCATTTTTTTACTCCACTAACCTTTTGTCCTGCAACAAAATCCCTACACACCACAATTCCGACAAATCAAAATCCCGTTTGATCGGTCGGAATTTCGGATTGTAGGGATTTTAAGTGTTCGAAA
>MU186238.1:30596-43993 GCA_016904865.1 Pissodes strobi | reverse complement strand
ATAATAAACAAAAACAAAACCAAAACATTGTTCGGAAAGTTAATAAAGGTGTTATAAAGCCAAATATGAAAAAAATAATAAAAGAAAGAGAAAAAATTGTTCGGAAAGTTAATAGAGTATAAAACGAAATAAAGAAAAAAAATTAATAAAAAAAAAGTTAGAGAAACGCGCGAAAAAAAAGTTGAAAAAAGGGGGAAAAAATTTAAAAAAGTGACGAAATCGGGGGCAAAAGTTGAGAAAAAATGCCTAAAAGAAGCCTAATTCCTAATATCTACGATTTTTTTTATTATAAGAATCTGGTAAATCCATGAGATACTACTTGCAGTTGTTAATTTTCTTCCATCGAAAGCCGGTTTCTCTTGCCCATTTTCGCGAAAATCTAATTGAGTAGTTAAAATTATTGGACATACAGGGTGGCCCATTAGTATGATACAACGTCCCGTATCTCCCTTATATTTACAGAGATAAAAAAAAATGGTAAATACAAAAATCTTAAGATATGTTGTGGCGCATATTGTAAAAATATTTTCAACTATACAGGGTGCTTCATAAAAACGTGGCGTTTGTTTTTTTTTTACCTTTTTTAAGTAAAATGCACGGTTAGATTCTACACAAAATTCTAAACACATTTTCAGAATAATGTCCCATACCTATCTTCAACTGTTTTCTAAATATTGACAGTTGAAAATCGGCCATTTACCAAGTTTGACAAGCCTGTAAAATCTAAACGCGAAATTTTACTCTATCTTTAGCTGTTGAGATTTTACAGGCTGTATGGCCGAGTTTTAACTGTCAATATTTCAAGGTATAGGATGGACATTAATCATGAAATATGTCTAGAATTTTATGTAGAATCTAAACGTGCAATAAAATGCAGGGCAAAAAAAGGTTAAAAAGCGAACAACAGGTTTTTATGAAGCGCCCTGTATAACTGAAAATATTTTTGCAATATGCGCCATAACATATCTTACAATTTTTTTTAACGCTGTAAATAAGGGAGATTCAGAATTTTGTGTCGCACTAATGGGCCACCCTGTATCATAATTTAATTTCTGATAGCGGGGGCTCAAAAAAGACGATATACAGGGTGTTTCAAAAGTATGGTTAAAAACTTCGGGACGTGGTCGTTTCGTTACGTTACGAAGATATACAGCATGTTGAATTTTAAAATATTTTTTTAAATAACTTTAATGCGTTAATACTCCTTTTTATGAAATGTGGGAAATAAAGAAAACATTTTGGTACACTTATTTTTAAAATATAACCCATACAAAAAATTTAACAAAATTTCGTACCGACGCCACTGGTTAAATTTGGGCAAGTGTTATATTTAGAAAATAAATGTCTTTAAAGGCTTATTTTATTTTCCAAATTTCATAAAAAAATATTAACACATTTAGGAGTTATTTATTTTTTTTTATTATTATTAAAATTCAACACCCTGTATCTCCGTAACGAAACGACTAAGGACCACAGTTTATGGGAACTTTCTATCCGAAAATAATGCCACCAGTCACCTCCCGAAGTTTGGAAAAATACTTTTGAAACACCCTGTAGTTAGATTTAGATAAGTTGATGGTTTTGCTCATTTAGTCGTCTATTTCCAATTTTTTTGACATTTTTAATTTTGACGTTTCAAATGTCACAGAAAACATGATTTTTTGGTAAATTCTGCAAAAGTGTGCCAGCAAAAAAGTGACGTCACTGCATATCCGAAAGTTGTCATCATCGTCAGCCGAGTATCAGTCCTGAAGAGGACTCCTTCGAAATTTGGCATTTTCACCTTCTCGCTTCTCCCCCGTGATTGACATCGCATTTTACCCCCTTCGCTCGGCCGCAAAACAAGTATTTGGTTGTCAAAGCAGGCACCGGGGGTCCTCGAGTGGGTCGTTTTCGGCTGGTGGAGCGTGTTAAACGGCCATAATGGCCCTTGACCTGAGCCAATTGCTCGCCGAGTGCCCCCGTAGCCCGGACGTTTTTGGCTGCGTCTGGTTAAAGGCGGCCAGGGGTGGACCAACGCATAAACTAGGGCCGTATGACAACTTTTATTACTGTCTTGATGGCAAATCAGATGGGGCTAGGTCATGGTTGTCTATCTACGTGAACAAAGGGGGAATGGAAATTTTGCTACAGGTCCCCTTGTTAATTGCTTTGCTAAGTGAAACTAATTCACCCTCTTGGAATATTAAATGGCATTTGGAATAGAACCCATTCAAAACCATGCCATCCTCCGCCAAGGGAAGTTTTTCAAAATACGTCATTCAACCTTACCAACCATGTAAAATCTAACGTCTTGAATATTAAATATATTTTCTGATAGAAGCAAGTCGCGTTGCATCGATAATGAAGCACACATCCGCTTTACTATTAATAATTATGGCAATAGACAAGGAGCGTGCAAGCGCCTTAAGTTTAAGGCAGGTCAGTGCGGACGTTGCAACTATGTCGACGCGAAGTAACTAAAGCCGAACTATCTCGATGACGAACGCAACATGGCGGCCTCGTTTGGCGGGGCCAACTAATTAATTATTATTGCAGTCGAAATGCAAGGTTTCTTTTCGTGTGGCCGTATTCGGCTGAGGCGCGATAAGGTCGTCTAGCCATTGCATGGTGATAAGATCTGCAGTATGATGGGCTTGGAATACAAAGTAGTAGTTACCGATGGAGGTTGCTGTTAAGTTGTATTTAAATTTCAACGATTTCGGGGGTAATTAGAGCTCCCAACGATAAGTACAAACGCCTGCTTGAGGCATTTGGAAAAGGCAGGAGTTCTTGAAGTTGCTCCTGATTTTCATTTAGTGCTATTATTGTATAGCCAACATATCTAGGAACTTTATCGTTGTATGCTAATCAATTACTTCATGGGCTTCATGCCGATCCATGTAGATGTTGGGGACAGACAGTTGAAGGGAGGCTTAAAACCTTGCCGATAAACCCCAGATATCCTCTCAACCATCCATGCCACGTTCAGTGCGTAATGAAAATTTGCAACTCTGCATAGCAGGCCCAGAGTGGTTTGAGCTGCATTTGTACATATACCTCGAGGTACGACGCCATGTTAAAAATAGGAGGCAAACTTCTAGTTGTTCTTGCATAATTAATCATCATCAGCATAGTCGGGATATGTATGGTCTAGAAAGCATAAAACTGCCCGTAATACGATCATCAACATACTCGTGATTTGTATTGTCTTCGCATAACAGGGTCCTAGTGGTTTGGTGTATTTTTACATATACTTAGGGGTAAAAAGCCACGTTAAAAATACGTTGTTGCTCCTGTATAATCGTCATCAACATAGACTGCGTCCTTGATTGGTGAGTTTTATGTTCAGTGAGTTGTTGGTGTTGTACCCCATTGGCATATTACATTTCTGAATGTTTACATGACCAAGGCAAAGATGGGAAATACATTTTTAGTTGCTCACGCATAGGAGATAAATTGTGAAAAGGCGCTTTTTAATTGGTTAGGTTGTAGTTACTGCCTTAACCATTGAAGTAACATAATATTTAATTCAATAAAACACCGGTAATTTACTACAAACAATAAGCAATAAAGCTTTAATATATATAGCAGTTGTGCTGCATGTTTTATTGATTTACTGCGGGGAGATCAGATTAGATCCCCCGCAACATTCCGGCTACTTTTTCCCGATTATATTACGTTATTATAAGGGTTTTTATTGATGTCGAGCACTGTGTTAGAAACGCGCGATAACCTTCAATGCCATTATGTGGGTGAAATTTACGAGCGTATTTTCTGTACTTTACGTAATCGCGTTTTAAAGGCAAGGCTTCCGGCTGGCCTAGACAACTACCACAATTACACACAATTTCTATATGCACACGATAGTTCGCAAATGAATTATCAAAGGTCAAAGAACAACGAACTAAGATAGTTTCATAGAATACCACCGATTATATTTCCTATAACGACTATCGTTTTTTTGCAGCAGAATAACCAAGGGCGGCGAGCCCCCGACGGTCACCATGGACCAGGAGAAGCGCATGCGCCGCGAAATCGCCAACAGCAACGAGCGCAGACGCATGCAATCGATCAACAACGGCTTCCAGTCGCTGCGCAGTCTGTTGCCGCACCACGAGGGCGAAAAACTGAGCAAGGTAAGAAGCGGGGTTGCCGGATCTTCCGGTTTATCGAACGATTCAAACATATCTCCACACTTTCCTCAACAAATCTAACGGCCTATAAAGCGGTATTACAAAATGTATTAGCTAAAGTATATTCAGTTATACAGCGAGGCTAGCAAAAATGTGGAAAACTAACGCATGATTTTTCGTAATAGTGAAGAGTGTCACACGTGGGCATACCTTAAACAAAGGTAGATATTTAGTATTTGAATGAGTTTTAAGAGCGTGAACTCCAAGTTTGGTTCGCGAAACGTCCTTGTCAACAAACGTGACTTAATTTATTATTTTTGCATTGGAAGTTAATTAATATCATAAAGTAATACCTTATATGTTAGCGGTAATTCTAACTATTTTTTTTTCCTCTGAGTTAACTGAACTGTTTATTACGGGATTTTTCGGGAAGTTCTAAGCATATTTACATACATTTTACATACCGAGTGTCCCATTAAAAAAATAAGCATCTCTTCATGACATACTTGTAATTAAATGCTGTTTTACCATAGACTTTAATATTAATTATTTATGTACAACTAAATGTGCGTGTAGATATATTTTTTGTTTATTTAAACCTTCATTTTCACCTTGTCGATAGAGTTGTTGAGCACGCGAGAAATGAAAAGATTCTAATTAAAATAGCAAATAAATGGGATTGCGTAGGACCGGATCAAGTTTTCACGAGATAAACGTAGCCTGAGATTCGCTGAAAAATACCACGCGCGAATCGTGATTAGTTTCACAGACGAAGAGGCCTTGCCCCCGATAGCATTATTATTTATTATGAGTAGGCATACTTATTACGACCAGAATAATTATTATTGTCACTCGTAAGGTGATACTCAATGGCAGCAGCTGTTGCTGGTTTATGTGCTCTAATTCGGGGATTAATTTTATCACGATGTTCTTACATTTTCTATATTCTGTTATAATTAATTAGCGTTATAAACAAGCATTGTTTCGAATTACCACTCTTACAGCTGTAAGAGGATTGTTATAAATGTCAGGTCCAACCTGTCAATTTTCTCTTTAGAATGTTGACAATATATACAAAAAATTCATAAGAGTTTTATTACCTTTAATAAGGTGGTTATATAACGAGTCTTGAGAAAATCCATTATGAGTTTGTTATAAATGCAAAAATGCATTTTTCACGATGTTGGAGCTGCTGCCTAATTTCATATGGATTTTCATGTAACCATTATAAGAGCCTTATAAATGCAACAGGTGCACGACAGTTTTATTGTACATAATAAGATAGTTCTGTTATGATTTTCATTTCTATATTCCCAATAAACATACGAGCTGTTTATATGTCTATAATAAGAGCACTATAAGCACAAATAGTAATTATTATGATTTTGATATTCTATATTCCAAATAAATAAGCAGTCGTTTTGAAAAAAATAAAATATTGAATGTGCTAATGCCTATATTTGTCCCAGCTTTATGGAAGTTTTTATGAATGTTCTTACAACCTTGAAGCTGTCGATTTTGTTCTTCGGAACGTTCATATAACCATAATAAAAGCGCTATAAGCACACAATTCGCGAGACAGTTTTATTGCCTATAATAAGATAGTTATATAATGTAGTTATTATATTTTTTTTTAGTCCACATAAACAAGCAGTAATTTTTTAAAAAATAAGTACCTTTTAGAATCATAATTTTCATGTCTATCTTCCAAATAAACCTACGTACGATTTTTCAAAAATGTTGAAACTCCTGGTGCCTGTGTTTGTTCTAGCTTTATAGAAGTTTTATAAATGTTCTCACAGACTGGAAGTTGCCTATTTTGTTCTTCGAAACGTTCATATAACCATAATAAGAGTGCTATAAGCACAAAATGTGCACGATATTTTATTTGCCTATAATAAGGTAGTTATATAAATTAGTTATTATAATTTTGATCTTTTATATTCCAAATAAACAAGCAGCCATCTCTTCAAAAATATGTTCTTTTTAGAATTATGATTTTCATATCTATATTCCAAATAAACAGATGATCGATTTTTCGGAAATGTTGAAGCTGCTAATGCCTGTGTTTGTTCTGTAGCTTTATAGAAGTTTTATGAATGTTCTTTTAGCCTTGAAGCTGTCGACTTTGTTCTTCGGAACGTTCTTTATAACCATAATAAGAGCGCTATAAGTACAAAATGTGCACGACGTTTTTATTGCCTATAATAAGGCAGTTATATAACGTAGTTATTGTGTCTTTGATGTTCTATATTCCAGGAGGAGTTGCTAATGTATGTTTTTGTTATAAATTTATATGGCTTTATATAAGATAAGAACATTTTTAGAGCAAGCCTTAAAGCTAATTATATGACCTTTATAAGAGTGTACATGCACGTTCATCCTCTATCTAGTGCAATTTTTGATATGTCGAGCTAAGCTAATGTCTGTGTTTGTAATGGCTTTATAAAAGCTGTAAGAACATTCTTTCAGCAAACCTTAAGGGTGCCTAGTGTGCTCTAAGCATTAAGAGATCTACGACAGCCTAATTATATAATATGTTGTTCCGCTTTTCAAATATTTTATTATAGGTTTATAAAGATTGTAAGAATATTCTTAAAGCAAAACCAAAATTTGCTTAATTAGTTCTTCTGAAAGGTCATCCAGCCGTTATAAAATAACTTTAAGTATGAGGTCGTGTCTCACAATTTTATTGCCTTTAATATCGTAGTTATATAGCTCATAGAATCACCATTTTCTTCTCTATATCCCAAATAAACAAGCAAATAAGCGGCCGATTTTCTAGTCTAATTGCTTTCTCAAATTGTTACCATGCATTCATGAAAATTCAAAAGGGCACATTGTTGTTGACAATATATTTGTATTGTAGCTTTATAAAAGCTGTAATGTAACACAAGCCTTATAGCGGCCTATTTTCGTATTCGAACTTTGATAAAACCGTTATAAGAACGCTATAAGGACAAAAGATACATTGCCTATAATAAGCTAGTTATATAACTTACTGGACCAAGAATTTATTATACTATAGTGGTTGATTTTTTTATCCTAAGCTGCTTTCTCAATCGGGTAAATTGTGTTAAGAGTTTTTAAAATTTTTGATAATATTTGGCTTCATTATAGTGCCTCTTTTGGCCTTCGAACATTTATACAGCCGTTAGAGGAGCTCTATAAGTACAGGGTTATCCAACGAGGACTAGACAATACGATTTTTTGACTTTCCTTGTACTTTTATAAAAAAAAAACTGAAATAGCCATCTTATGAAATTTTCTCCCGCGAATTCGGATGTGTTCAGCAAAAAACAATTGAACATCAAATAAAAGTGCTAGGGGTCCCTTTGATATATTTTTTAATGGAACACCCTGTATATTACTACGTTTTTGGACTCTAGAAAAATTTGAACACATTTTGTGTATAATGTCATATACATACCTATCTTTAGCTGTTTACCAAATATTGACAGTTGAAAGTCGGGTATTTGACACTTTGACAGGCTCTAAAATCTAAACCGCACAAGATCAAAGAAAACGGTTTGCACATTCCTATCTGAAGTTTTCTTAACTATGGAATGACAGTATCTTCGAATTTAACCTGCGGATAAAATTAACCCGAACTTTTAACCCTCCGGTTAAATTCAAAGTTACTATCATTCGATAGCTTATGAAAACCCAAGGTAGGAATGTGCAAACCGTTTTCTTTGATCTCGTGCGGTTTAGGTTTTAGAGCCTGTCAAAGTGTCAAAATGCCCGACTTTCAACTGTCAATATTTGGTAAACAGCTAAAGATAGCTATAGGATATTATACACAAAATGTGTTTAGATTTTTCTAGAGAGTCCAAAAATGTAGTAATATATAGGGTGTTCCATTTAAAAAAATATCACAGTGACCCCTAGCACTTTTATTTGATGTTCAATTGTTTTTTGCTGAACATATCCGAATTCGCGGGAGAAAATTATATAGGATGGCTATTTCAGTTTTTTTTTATAAAAGTACAGGGAAAGTAAAAAAATCGCCTTGTCTTGTCCTCGTTGGATAACCCTGTACAAAAGATGCATTGTCTGTAATAAGCTAGTTATATAACTTACTGGACCATGATTTTACTATACTATAATGGTTCATTTTTCGATCTCTATGTTGCTCTCTCAAATCCGGTAAATTGTGTTACAGTTTTTAAAACTTTTCAAAATATTTGTGTTCATCATAGTGCCTATTTTGGCCTTCGAACATTTATACAACCGTTATAAAAGCTCTATAAGTACAACAGATCTATTGTCTATAATAAGCTAGTTATATAACTTACTGGACCATGATTTTACTATATTGGTTGACTTTTTGATATCTAAGCTGCTTTCTCAAATCTGGTAAATTGTGTTACAGTTTCTAAAACTTTCCAAAATCTCTGTGTACAACCTTTATAAGAGCTCTATAAGTACAAAAGATGCTTTGCCAATAATAAGTTAGCTATATAACTTACTGGACCATGATTTTACTATACTATAATTGTTGATTTTTTTTATCTCTAAGCTGCTTTCTCAAATTGAATAAATTGTGTTACAATTTTTAAAACTTTTCAAAATATATGTGCCCATTATAGTGCCTATTTTGGCCTTCGAACATTTATACACCGTTATGAAAGCTCTATAAGTACAAAATATGCATTGCCTATAATAAGTTAGTTATATATCTTACTGGGCCATGATTTTACTATACTACATTTGTTGATTTTTTGATCTCTAAGCTGCTTTCTCAAATTGAGTAAATTGTGTTACAGTTTTCAAAAGTGTTCACAATATTTGTGGCCATTATAGTGCCTATTTTGGCATTCGAACATTTATACAACCGTTATAAGAGCTCTATAAGTACAAATGATATTTTGCCTATAATAAGTTAGTTATATAACTTACTGGACCATGATTTTACTATACTATATTGGTTGATTTTTTGATCTCTAAGCTGCTTTCTCAAATTGAGTAAATTGTGTTACAGTTTCTAAAACTTTTCAGAATATTTGTGTTCATTATAGTGCCGATTTTGGTCTTCGAACATTTATACATCCGTTATAGGAGCCTTATAAGTACAAATGATGAATTGCTTGTAATAAACTAGTTATATAACTTACTGGAACATGATTTTAATCTCCTTTAGCTCAAATAAAGTATAGCGCTTTTTTTTCTATTGCATATTTCAAATTAGAATAATAAATTCTTGGAAACGTCCTTTTCCACTTAGTTCTAAAGTGTAAGTTGCGCTATACTTTTTTAAAACTTTTGACAATATATGTATTTATTATAATAGCTCTATCAAAGCTATAGCAAGGCCTTACAAACGATGTTACAACCATTATAAGAGCGCCGTAAGTTCATAATAAAGCAGTTATATAATTTATTGGATCATATTATTCAAATAAACGGTAGCGGTCCATTTTTTAGTGTATTTTGTTTTCTCAAAGGTGTATCACATTCATAAGAGACCTAGTTATAGTTTGAAAACGTCAATAACTGTATTGCTAATTTTTAGCGTTCACAAAACCCTTATAAGAGTACTAAAGGGGCAGGACACTTAAATGCCTAAAAGATACTTGTAATAGTTAATTTGTTGGCGGCACTTCGTGGGTTTATTTAAATGCAAGCTCTTCATCCTTCAACTTGTTTTATTATTGCTTTTATCTGAACGAGTACTTCAGCATTCAGCTTTAATATCGTAAGACACGTCATATATTTTTATATGACCATTCATTTTTTGCTGCGCAATGCAGAAAATTTGCTTTTCTAAAGCGCTAATAAAGGTATTTTATTCACGTACTTTAACGGCATCTTATAAAGCTGCTTTAGGAGGATCTTTAGATGAACGGACTATATGCAGAAGTAGTTTTGATATCACTCCTCCATCATTATTTCTGATTAACGTAGCTTATAAGGCAGAAGATTGGTTCTATAAATGCTCTATAATAGCTGCCGTCAAGAGCTGATCACTGAAGGTTATATAAGTACTCGGGCCGCAGTTTATTTTTATAATGTTGGTATGGGCTTCATAAGAGCTATTTAGGTAATAATGTAGAAAATTTGCATAATCACGTCATGTAATCCAATACAGCTTTTATATGATAAACTCTTCTCTGAGGCAATATGCTTGTTGGATCATGTTGGATGCCTATAAGTTAATATAAAAATGGTGAACGAAACATAGAAAATCTTTTCTGCAGGTGTTAGTAAAATGAGGAGCATGAATAATTTTTTTAGCAATTCTGACCGGCTTTGTTTAAGTCGAAATTTGTTGATTCCATCCATTTTTGGGCATCAGGATTTTAATGTTTCAAAAAATATTTCGCTCGTCGCCTGCTATTATAACTGTCACTCGTTTATAGATTCGAGGTGCAAACTTAATTAGCGACCCGATCAGAATTGTCTAGTCAAACACGGTGCCTTACGAAATCTCCGGTCTGCTTGTTTGTGTATCCCATAATCAGCTGCGCTCGGGTTTTTTTTTTCGGTTGTGTAACCTTTTTAAATAGCCGCGAGTCGAAATCGGACCGATCAGCTGATGCCCGTGTGAAACGAGAACGTTCACCGGCCCCCCTTCTACCCCCCCGCCCCCCCTTCTCGGCCGTCACCGAACCATATGATCGAGCGAAACACTGGCTGACACGAATTTTACATTTCTTGTCTCTCGGTGTCCCCGATGGTTTAATTTAAACAAATCGGAACCAATTGCCGAACCGAATCAAGATTTGGTGGATAAATTGGGTAAGAATGTCTAGAAATGCCCACTGATAAACGTAATTAAAATAACAACAATTCGCTCTTCCGAAATAACTCGGCCCATAGGGAACGATTATAATTATTATTAGTGCTATTCTTCGAAAATAAAAAAATTGGAATTTTCTGATGACCACAATTCGTTCTTTTTCTTAAAATTATTGGGCTTGCTATAGTCTGGGATTGCTTACGTTTTATTTCTATAAAGTATTATCTGAAAAGTGAAATTTACAAGCTAGAAATTCAACAAGTCGAATGCCCTAGTGAAGTCCTGCAAAATAAGAGCGCCATTTTACGCTTCTGACATTGAATTCTTCCGGTCTAATATGAGATTGTTCCATAATGGATAAAAAATTATATATTGAATCCGATTCAAACCTAGATACGTCATGCAAAATAGAAATTGGAGCAAGTAATTTAACTGTGTCGAATGCTTTAGTATAGTCGGACAAAATGTCACCCTCGTGATCAGATCTAAATCACGTTCGATGTTGTAAAGTACAAGCAAAGCCTGGCCTAAAGCCTAGTTATGGCATTCATCGAAATATTCCGTATCGATTCTCGGGAAAAATATCGAGCTACGACAACGCCGCTGACATCCCCGGGGTGTCCCCGTATATGCATCTCGGATGATTTTTCGAAGGAAAGATTATTTTTCGAGCGCAGAGTGCCTCAACATTCTGCGTTCAAAATTTAATTTGGTTAATTTCGGTTAGTCTGGGTTCGTACAAATGAGGCACCAGACATAAGCTTGATTTATACTAACCAACTAAAACAAAAGTAACCAAAAAAATCAGCTTGCCAGCACAAACTCAAACTATAAAAATAAATTATTCGGAACATTCTTCTAAAGACAATTTTACATTGCGTTCTAATATTTTACATTAAAGATACAACTTTGGTTAGTTTCAGTTAATCTGGGTTCGTAAAAATGAGGCACGCAGATGTGAGCTCTTTATGCTAACCAACTAACACAAAACTAATAAACTTACCAAAACTAACCATAAAAATCAATTAAAATGACAGTCAGCTTGCCAACACAAACCCAAACTAAAAAAAAATAAATTATTAGGAAAATTCTTGGAAAGGCAATTTCACATTGCGTTCTAATATTTTTACATTAGAAAATTCAACTTCGGTTAGTTTCGGTTAATCTGGGTTCGTATAAATGAGGCACGCAGATGTGAGCTTGATTGAAACCAACCATAACTAACACAACTAATAAACTCACCAAAACTAACCATAAAATGACAGTCAGCTTGCCAACACAAACCCAAACTAAAAAAATAAATTATTCGGATAATTCTTGGAAAGGCAGTTTTACATTGCGTTCTAATATTTTACATTAAAAAAGACAATTTTTGTTAGTATTGGTTAATCTGGATCGTAAGAATGAGGCACGCAGACGTTAGCTTCATTTAAACCAACCATAACTAACTCAAAACTAAGAAACTCACCAAAAATAACCAGAAAAATTAATTAAAATGACAGCTTGTCAACACAAACCGAAACTAAAAAAATAAATTATTCGGAAAATTCTTGAAAGGCAATTTTACATTACGTTCTAATAATTTTAGGAAGCCTATGTTTTTTACTAACCCAATCTGACTAGAACCATCCAGAAATTAGTAATTTATTCAAATAGCAAGTCCGGCTGAATTTTTACCGAATCAAGACACTTCCTAACTGATCAATAATTATTTTCGTAAATTTTTATCCCTTAATCAACACAAGCCCAAACTAACCAAAAATTAATTTTGACATCTAACCAAAAAATGATAATTCATGAATATTGAAAACTCAACTAACCCAATTAATTAAATAAAATTAACCAGTGCGTTAGATTTTTACTAACCACGACTGACTCAAAATTAATCGTTCATTGAAATGACAAGTAAACTCACGCACGTTGTAATTTTTGCTAACCCCCATCTAACCCAAACTAACCTAACCTAAGATATTGCATAAAATTACAAAACATCGTCTTAAGAAATTAATTTTGCGTTCGAAAAATGATTGAATAATATTCTTTTCCAACATGCATTTGTTTTATTTTCTATCGGATCTAGGGAAAGATTTGTAAATGCGACAACGCCGCTGGCTGTTCTATAGCAAGCATCCCCACCTATCTATATTCGTAAAATAAAATATTAGATACAAAATATGTAATTCCAAGCTCGAACAAGAGCCATAATTATTTTGAGAATTTTTATTTTTAATTTTTCGTTTCGATAAATATTGCGTTTTAAAAATTTGAATTCGAATACTTTTGGCGTTAGAAAAGTATTTTTAGGTTAGCTGTGTAAAACTAACCAGAAATTGATGCTTAATTCATAAAAATAGAAGACGCGCACTTTATTTTTATCGACACACACTAACCAAGACTAACCCAAATTAAATAAGCTTAACACAATCTATAAAAATGATTTTTTGGGAGAAGATCGAGACAGTTTTTTGTTTCAAAAATGGCAAGGTTGAAAAGTAATTTTGGTTAGTTTGGAAAAATTTCGGTTATTCGGATGATAACAA
>MU186238.1:0-15596 GCA_016904865.1 Pissodes strobi | reverse complement strand
TTTCTGTGCTGGCGCACGGTAGGATTTTTAAACTATCTTGACAAAAATGGTTCATTTAATTCCTCCTGTATTTTAACACATTGGAGTGTTGGAGCGCGGTATGAATTCATAATACGCGCCTCAGGCCCATATCGCAGACAGGTATGCTGGAGTGGCATTGGAAACTATCAGGTACTGTCTTGGGACTAATACTAAATAATTTACTTCAATCTGCCACATAGTAATCGCGAATCAAAGTTGACGCTTTTTGCCGATGACACAGCAATGGCTGTAGATACGTACTCAATTGAGGCTTAGTTAGAGTTGATTGGCTGAGAACTAGTTCAACTTTAATTGAACGAAAGAAAAACAACAAGAATGATTTTCTCTATGTAGACTCCCAGCTTTGTGGGAGTCTACATTGACCCGTGCTGCAGCCGGACACTTATATTACGTCTGCAGCTTCTAAGCGTTCCAAAGACCCATATTGAACCGGTAGCCTATTTACTTACTTGCGGACGTGCAGCATGCGTAGGGGCATACATGGAGAGGGTATTAAGATGATGAGAGACAAGATTCTGGAGCCGCATACAGGGGCATGGGGGTCCTTACCGTACCATCCATATACATCCAGGACAACCTCTTGTATATTAACGAGACTTCCGAGCAATAAAGTTTTTTAACGATCTTCCAGCAGGTTGTTGTTACCTCTCAGTGTTCTTCGAGTTCTCCCGTCGACTCTTCACTGGACTCCCCAATTTGGCTGGTATTGTTTCGGATCGACTTGGCTAAGCAATTTGGAAGCCATTGCTTTCTTTATGGTATACCTTATTTATTTACTTTTAAAAATGACAAAAAAGGTGCATTTCTTGGAGATTTATTTGCCAAAAGTGATGTCTCCTAAGTGACCTATGCATCTTGTTGTGGGCATGGTCTTGTTGTTCTGGCCACCGACATCCAAGTTCCCATTGGTACTGGCCTAATTTCATTTGTGACGGTGGCCATCAGTCTCTCGAGTGCTCGCGATTTATTTTCGTACATTCGTATACCTTGAGATATAAATCGAACATCTTTAAATCGGGCGATCGTGAAGGCCAACCGAAGGCACAAATTCGATAAATCATTTCTTAAAAGGCGAAAGTGTTTCTAGTAGTGTCGTATGTGGTTGTTACCATCAGGCAAAAAGCGCATTTACCATCATTATTTTCAAAATAAAAACAGTTGCACGAACTAAATGCTGTCCTTTTTGTCATGAGGCTTAATTTGATGAAATGGTCGTTGTTGCTGACCAAACCGGTACCTATTTATTAGTCCTAAATGTGGCGGATATTCAAACCGATACCATTAATACAACATATATTCGTATCTGATACGGGAGCGTTTTTTAATTGCCTTATTATATGTGATACCCAATTTGCAGAAATCGAAGAACCGGTCGCGGCTCGTTAACGTGTTTTTCGGTCGTCGGTATCCGCCTCGATTACCTTGCAAATTTTAAAACAAAAGACCCCCAAACAACAATTTTGCAAAAACTAGCCGGTCGATTCGTCCTCGAGACGAAGCCGAACGTCTGTCTAGTCTAGTCGATGGCGCGAAGGTAAAGGCCATATGACGCGCGAAACGATTCGTACGATTGATACACTGGAGAAAAATGCGGGCCGGTGGATAATAAAATCGCCTGGAGACTATTCTGGAATGTTACTTACTCGACTAGTCTCGTTCTTAAAATATATCAAGCGATGTCATATCTGGATATCTTGCCGGCCATGCTAGAGCATCTCTACTAGCAATCAATTTTCCGTGGATCCATAAGGCGCTTTCTTTCTCCAGTGAATTCAGCAGCTACTAAATGATAATGATGACATCACACCGATGAATTATGTAAATTTCTTCATCGGGGTAGTAAAAGGATCTTTTTCTCTATGACACATTGGTTCCATTCTGTTCACTGACCATAACATTTTTTTCAGCTCATGACACAATTTAGTCGTTTTATAAAATTCGAAATGAAAACCTTGGAAATGGTCTTTGGTACTCTGTTCCATCCGCGAAGGAACCCGCGTTCAATGGTCATGTGGACAATATAGTACTAAATATATTTAAGCTTCTTTCTGGGTTTCTTAGGTACATCGTCGACTCTAAGGATGTCTTGGAACACTGTTCCATATTCTGGACTGCCATTTAAGCTTCCAGTACTTTACAAAACTAAATTTTGTGCTTTAATAGGTAAAGAGCTTTCTATCAGTGTAGAATAGAAAAAAATTCGCACGCTTAAAGTTGGTACGCATTATAACCAAGAACGAATAATTCAACCAGGACCGTTAGACGGTCGAAAGAAATAAAAAAGAGAATTACTATCGGACGAATGATCATCATCGTCTGCTCAAGGTTGGCGTGTTCGCTAAATTGGCCAGCCCGCCGTATCAATGAAAAGTACCGAAGGAATTCGCTATCGTAATCGCATTAGTCACGACCGACGACGAGTGGGTGTCCAATTAGAGATGTATCACTCATTTGGAAAGGAATATTCATCAGGCCATAATTTGTGGTAATGAAAGTTGTGATTGTATATTTACACACTTCGATTGTAGGTACGTCGGAAACAACGGTTGGTACTTTTTTGACAATCGACTTGGAACATTTTATATGTCTGGATTAGAAAGAGAGAGAGATTAACCCATACTGGGGATTCTTGACATGCAACCCTTGGGGCTTTGGAATATTGTGTGTGAATAAATTTAAAAGACATGGGGATAATGGCAAGCCTTGGGAAACACCTGCTGGAATGAGTTTCGGACTGGATTGTGCTGCATCAGTATAGACTGTCTGGAACTCTCAGTCTGATTAACTTAATAATAATACCATTATACCAGACCTTATCAAAAGCTTTAGATATGTCAAAAAATATAGATCCTGTATGGTACCTTGCTTGAAACCTTTCAGGATATTAGTAGCCAGTCTGATCCTTTGATGGACCGTGCAATGACCGGCTCTAAGCCAAAATTGGGCACATTTTTGTCAGTTAAAAGAATTAAAATGAGAGATGAGATGACTGCAATTTTTGAAAGAAGACTTATGGGTCTGTAATTGTCATAAATTTGAAGGTTGGTACTGTTATTGACTGCTTTTCAAATTCATGGAAAATGACAAATGACTAAATTAGGAATTGATTGATCCGGCGTTTTTCTAATTGTCTTATTAGTAATGCCATCTAGAATGTGAGCTTTTACTTCGTCCAAATTGATTTTCTTCTTCTTACAGTGTCTTGCTTTCTCAGGCGTTGACGACTCCCATATTGGCAACTTCTTTGTATCTATCTCTATGTTGGGCTGCGTGAAGATGTTTCTCAGCAGTTAGCCCTGTCCATTGTCGGAGATTTCGAAGCCAGGATAGCTTTTTGCGGCCTATCCATTTTTCCCCTCGATATTGCCATTCAGAATAGGCCGAAGCAGACCATAACGTGGTCCACGCATCACATGTCCCAAGTATTCCAGTTTGCGGCGCAATTCTTTGAAAACTTTCATATAGATAGAAAATTTCATGTACGTTTCGAGAATCTACACGAAAGTGTTGAGAAATTTCGAATTTTTCCGTAAAACTTGTATATACTGCACTGTGTACTTTTCACCGTTTGACAATAATTAAAACCAAATTGAAAAAAATTCAAATTTCCACGAGAAAATTGAGAAATATTAAATTCTTCCATAATCTTCAAATATAGCTCCCTATGCAGTTGGCAGCATTTAACAGAAATCGAAACACTATTTTCATTCTAATTGGAAAATTTTATTTTTGCCCAAAAATCTTTGAAAACCTTCATGTAGGTAGAAAATTTCATGTAGATTTCGAAAATCTACACGAAAATGTTGAGAAATTTCAAACTTTTTCTTAATATTTAAATACTTATTTGAATATTATGGAAGAATTTAATATTTCTCAATATTCTCGTGTAGATTTTCGTAATTTACGTTAAATTTCCTATTTATGATGATATTTTCAGATATTTTGGGAATAAACTGGAAATTTTTCAGTTTGGGTATAGAAGAGGTTTCAATTCTTGTCAAGCGCCAAGCGCTAACAATACAGTATAAATATTCCTCCTTATGCAGTTTGCATCATTTGACAAAAATCGAAACACTATTTTCATTCTAATTGGGAAAACTTAATTTTTGCCCAAAAATCTTTGAAAACCTTCATATAGAGAGAACATTTCATGTAGTTTTCGAAAATCTACACGAGTCTTGAGAATTTTCGATTTTTTTCCTTAACTGTACACCTCTCAGCGTTGGGCAAGAAATGAAACTAAATTGTAAAAAATCCAAATGTTCACTAAAATCTTCGAAAATGTCATCATAAATAGGAACTTTAACGTAAATTTCAAAAATCTACATAATTCATCCATAATTTTCAAATATTCCTCCCTATGCAGTTTGCAGCATTTGATTTGAAACACTATTTTCATTCTAATTGGAAATATTTCATTTTTCCACACAAAATCTTTGAAAACCTTCATGTAGATAGAAAATTTCATGTAGATTTCGAAAATCTACAAGAAAATGTTGAATTTCGATTTTTTTTCTTAACACATAAATATACTGTATTGTTAGCGCTTGGCGCTTGACAAGAATTGAAACCTCTTCTTTACCCAAACTGAAAAATTTCTAATTTATCCCTAAAATATCTGAAAATATCATCATAAATAGGAAATTTAACGTAAACTTCGAAAATCTACACGAGAATATTGAGAAATATTAAATTCTTCCATAATCCTCAAATATTCCTTCCCTATGCACTTTGCAGCATTTGACAGAAATGGAAACATTATTTTCATTCTAATTGGGACAATTTCATTTTTATCCAAAAATCTTTGAAACCTTCATATAGAGAGAAAAGTTCATGTAGTTTTCGAATATCTACACGAAAGTCTTGAGAAATTTCGAATTTTTCCTTAACTGTGCACTTCTCAGCGCTTGACAAGAATTGAAACTAAATTGTAAAAAATCCAAATTTCCACCAAAATCTTAGAAAATATCATAAATAGGAAATTTAACGTAAATTTTGAAAATCTACACGAGAATATTGAGAAATACTAAATTATTCGATAATCTTCAAATATACCTTCCGATGCAGTTTGCAGCATTTGACAGAAATCGAAACGCTATCCTTATTCTAATTTGGAAAATTTAATTTTTGCCCAAAATTATTCGAAAACCTTCATATAGATAAAAAATTGTATGTAGATTTCGAAAATCTACACGAAAATGTTCAGAAATTTCGAATTTTTTATTAATACTTCAATATACTGTATTGTCAGCGCTTGACAAGAACTTAAAGCTCTTCTTTACCCAAAATGAAAAATTTCCAATTTATCACCAAAATATCTGAAAATATCATCATAAATAGGAAATTTTACGTAAATTTCGAAAATCTACACGAGAATATTGAGAAATATTAAAGTCTTCCATAATCTTCAAATATTCCTCCCTATATGCAGTTTGCAGCATTTGACAGAAATCGAAACGCTATCCTTAAGCCGGGCTCCCATTCTCGTGTATTTGGCAAGTACGCAAATATTTGCGTACTTGGTCATACTTGGCAAGTACACCAAGTTCCGAAGCCAATTTGACAAGTGCAGCGCTCCCACTACTCCTGTATTTGACAAGAACGCCAATACTTGTGTACTTGGCAATTAAGCATTTTCTCGATGATTCAGTGTTTATTTTCTTTCGATCATGGGATAGTCGCACCGCTGCAGCTGCAGCGTTTGTAGTAGTAGCTGGCAGCTATATTGTGATAAGGAGGAAAAAAGCGCAGAAAGCAAAAAGGAGAAGAAGGTCGTGGATGACCTCTTTGAACAAAAGTCGAAATAGGTAAGTTATTACCTCTATCCTGATCGACCAAAAGCAGAAACCATACTTCTGTAGGTATTTTGAAAATTGGTATACTAGGCAAAATTTTTGTTTCAGGTACAATGTCTCCATTATGATAGAGGACCTTATTCGAGAACCATCAGGCTGAATGGAGACTTTCCTGCGAATGTCGTATACCGACTTCGAATTTCTTCTGAATAAAGTGGGACATGATAGGGAAGAAATACTCAGCTCATAAAGGCAATTCCAGTTAAGGAAAGGTTCTGCGTTGCCCTCAGATTCTTCGCTAGTGGTGACAGTTTCGTGAGTTTGTCATACCTTTTCAAATTTTCACCACAAGTTGTATCCCGGTGCGTTTTCGACGTTTGTGATGCATTGATTACCGTTCCTCTTGAGACCACTCCATTTTGAAAAAACTCACACCACGTGCACACGCGACCGAAGTCAAAAACAGAATAACAATACCAACTGCCGAAATATTTGCGGGACAAGCAGGCAAGTAGTGAGAGTGGATCAACAAGTATGCACTTGTCAAATACGCAAATAATTGTAATCACTTTGACTCGCATAATTTTTACCGACAACCGCCGGGACTTCGTCAGTGGCCAATAATTCTACAAATATTGGCCGAGTATACCACTTCCACTACTTGGCAAATATGGGCAATTGTCAAATATTTTGCCAAATACACGAGAATGGGAGCCCGGCTTTATTCTACTTGGGAAAATTTCATTTTTGCCCAAAATTCTTTGAAAACCCGCATATAGATAGAATATTGTATGTAGATTTCGAAAATCTACACGAAAATGTTGAGAAATTTCGAATTTTTTCTTAATACTTCAATCTACTGTATTGTCAGCGCTTGACAAGAATTGAAAGCTCTTCTTTACCCAAAATGAAAAATTTCCAATTTATCACCAAAATATCTGAAAATATCATCATAAATAGGAAATTTAACGTACATTTCGAAAATCTACACGAGAATATTGAGAAATATTAAAGTCTTCCATAATCTTCAAATATTTCTCCCTATATGCAGTTTGCAGCATTTGACAGAAATCGAAACGCTATCCTTATTCTAATTGCGAAAATTTCATTTTTGCCCAAAATTCTTTGAAAACCCTCATATAGATAGAATATTGTATGTAGATTTCGAAAATCTACACGAAAATGTTGAGAAATTTCGAATTTTTTCTTAATACTTCAATATACTGTATTGTCAGCGCTTGACAAGAATTCTTCTTTACCCAAATTGAAAAATTTCCAATTTATCCCCAATATATCTGAAAATATCATCATAAATAGGAAATTTATCGTAGATTTCGAAAATCCACACCAGGATATTGAGAAATATTAAATTCTTCCATAATCTTCAATTATTCCTCCTTATGCAGTTTGTCGCATTTGACAGAAATCGAAGCATTATTTTCATTCTAGTTGAGAAAATTTAATTTTTGCCCAAAAATCTTTGAAAACCTTCATATAGATAGAAAATTCCATGCAGATTTCGAAAATCTACACGAAAATGTTGAGAAATTTCGAATTTTTTCTTAATACTTCAATATACTGTATTGTCAGCGCTTGACAAGAATTGAAACCTTTTGTTTACCCTAACTGAAAAATTTTCAATTTATCCCCAAAATATCTGAAAAAATCATCATAAATAGGAAATTTAACGTAAATTTCGAAAATCTACACTAGAATATTGAGAAATAGTAAATTCTTCCATAATCTTCCAATATTCCTCCGTATGCAGTTTGCAGCATTTGACAGAAACCGAAACATTATTTTCATTCTAATTGGGACAATTTCATTTTTGGGCAAAAATCTTTGAAAACCATCATATAGAGAGAAAAGTTCATGTAGTTTACAAATATCTACACGAAAATCTTGAGAAATTTCGAATGCTACCTTAACTGTGCACTTCTCAGCGCTTGACAAGAATTTAAACTAAATTGTAAAAAATCCAAATTTCCTCCAATATCTTGGAAAATGTCATCATAAGTAAGGAATTTAACGTAAATTTCGAAAATCTACATGAGAATATTGTCACGAGTAGTTTTGGGGGTAGCTCGTTTATTTAAAGAATAACTTCTCAGAGAAGAGCCTCGTCGCGATTAGTACAATGACGGGGTCTCAATGCTTCCTTTAATCTACCACTGTATGTTCTACTCGTGAGGACACGCCTTGTTTAGCGTGCCGAGGGGTAACTGAGGTAGACCGGGATCGCGTCACGTGGGGTAAGAAGAGATGATAAAGTAAGCACGTTTAGTTTATAACAATAACAATGTATTAACGATAAAACTTTAACAACAATTATTGGTCAGAGAAAATGAGATTCTATTATACCCGATTACTACGGTGCGCATGTTTTCTCGATTTGAGGTACTGTTTATAGGTCTTTGTTTACTGTCTTATAATTTATAGTTTCTCTTAAGGGCTGGGTTTTATTTAAGAGCACTAAGAGCTTTCACTAAACTTTTTAACTGACTATTTAGACACTTGTCTTTCTCAACACTCTGACAAACTTTTTGTCAAGACTTTACTATGGAGGTTGTGCAACCCCTGGCCCTAGAAGTCGTCAAGTAACTAACCGGTACCAGGTTGGGTAGGAAGGGAATTGAACCTAAAGCAGTCGTATGACTAACTCTAGGAGCGGATAGAACCCAGGAGGCAGTCGTCAAGTGACTAACCTTGGGAGCTGGAGGTGAGACTAAGTCTGCAGAACTGAGGATTCGGTAGCGTATTTATATAAAACTAAGTGATGATCATTGCATGCATAAGGTTCAAAGTCGCTCCCGTTGATTGCTCGCGTTGTTTATAGTTTGCCTTTAATGTTTATATAACAATCTCCAAGTTCAAGTTCAAACTTGCGACAGGGTGATATTTGTTTAGTAGCTTATGCATTTTAGTAGATTACAATATTGAGAAATTAAATTCTTCCATAATCTTCAAATATTCATACCCTATGCAGTTTGCAGCATTTGACAGAAATCGAAACATTATTTTCATTCTGATTGAAAAAATTTAATTTTTGCATAAAAATGTTTGAAAACCTTCGTCTAGATAGAAAATTTCATGTAGATTTCGAAAATCTACACGAAAATGTTGAGAAATTGCGAATTTTTTCTTAATACTTTAATATAGTGTATTGTCAGCGCTTGGCGCTTGACAAAAATTGAAACCTCTTCTTTACCCAAACTGAAAAATTTTCAATTTATCCCCAAAATATCTGAAAATATCATCATAAATACGAAATTTAACGTAGATTTTAAAAATCTACACGTGAATATTGGGAAGTATTAAATTCTTCCATAATCTTCAAATATTCCTCCCTATGCAGTTTGCAGCATTTAACAGAGTTCGAATCATTATTTTCATTCTAATTGGGAAAATTTCATTTTTGCCCAAAAATCTTTGAAAACCTTCATATAGAGAGAAGATTCATGTAGTTTTCGAAAATATACACGAAAGTCTTGAGAAATTTCAAATTTTTCCTTAACTGTGCACTTCTCAGCGCTCGACAAGAATTTAAACTAAATTGTAAAAATCCAAATTTCCACCAATATCTTCAAAAATGTCATCATAAATAGGGAATTTAACGTAAATTTCGGAAATCTACGTGAGAGTATTGAGAAATATTAAATTCTTCCATAATCTTCAAATGTTCCTCCCCTATGCAGTTTGCAGCATTTGACAGAAATCGAAACATTATTTTCATTCTGATTGAAAAAATTTTATTTTTGCATAAAAATCTTTGAAAACCTTCATCTAGATAGAAAATTTCATGTAGATTTCGAAAATCTACACGAAAATGTTGAGAAATTGCGAATTTTTTCTTAATACTTTAATATAGTGTATTGTCAGCGCTTGGCGCTTGACAAAAATTGATATCTCTTCTTTACCCAAACTGAAAAATTTTCAATTTATCCCCAAAATATCTGAAAATATCATCATAAATAGGAAATGTAACGTAGATTTTGAAAATCTACACGTGAATATTGGGAAATATTAAATTCTTCCATAATCTTCAAATATTCCTCCCTATGCAGTTTGCAGCATTTAACAGAATTCGATTCATTATTTTCATTCTAATTGGGAAAATTTCATTTTTGCCCAAAAATCTTTGAAAACCTTCATATAGAGAGAAGATTCATGTAGTTTTCGAAAATCTACACGAAAGTCTTGAGAAATTTCGAATGTTACCTTAACTGTGCACTTCTCAGCGCTTGACAAGAATTTAAACTAAATTGTAAAAAATCCAAATTTCCTCCAATATCTTCAAAAATGTCATCGTAAGTAGGGAATTTAACCGTAATTTTCGAAAATCTACATGAGAATATTGAGAAACATTTAATTCTTCCATAACCTTCAAATATTCCTACCCTATGCAGTTTGCAGCATTTCACAGAAATCGAAACATTATTTTCATTCTGATTGAAAAAATTGAATTTTTGCATAAAAATCTTTGAAAATCTTCATCTAGATAGAAAACTTCATGTAGATTTCGAAAATCTACACGAAAATGTTGAGAAATTGCGAATTTTTTCTTAATACTTTAATATACTGTATTGTCAGCGATTGGCGCTTGACAAGAATTGAAACCTCTTCTTTACCCAAACTGAAAAATTTTCAATTTATCCCCAAAATATCTGAAAATGTCATGATAAATAGGAAATTTAACGTAGATTTTGAAAATCTACACGTGAATATTGAGAAATATTGAATTCTTCCATAATCTTCAAATATTCCTCCCTATGCAGTTTGCAGCATTTAACAGAATTCGAATCATTATTTTCATTCTAATTGGAAAAATTTCTTTTTTGCCCAAAAATCTTTGAAAACCTTCATATAGAGAGAAGATTCATGTAGTTTTCGAAAATCTACACGAAAGTCTTGAGAAATTTCGAATGTTTCCTTAACTGTGCACTTCTCAGCGCTTGACAAGAATTTAAACTAAAATGTAAAAAATCCAAATTTTCACAATATCTTCGAAAATGTCATCATAAATAGGGAATTTAACGTAAATTTCGAAAATCTACACGATAATAAATTGAGAAATATTAAATTTTTCCATAATCTTCAAATATTCCTCCCTATGTAGTTTGCAGCATTTGACAGAAATCGAAACATTATTTTCGTTCTAATTGGGAAAATTTCATTTTTCCCAAAAATCTTTGAAAACCTTTATATAGAGAGAAAATTTTCTGTAGTTTTCGAAAGTCTACACGAAAATCTTGGGAAATTTCGAATTTTTCCTTGCACTACTTCTCAGCGTTTGACAAGAATTGAAACTAAATTGTAAAAAATCCAAATTTCCTACCAATATTTTCGAAAATGTCGTCATAAATAGGACATTTAACGTAAATTTCGAAACTCTACATGAGAATGTTGAGAAATATTAAATTCTTCCATAATCTTCAATTATACTCCCCTGTGCAGTTTACAGCATTTGACAGAAATCGAAACGCTATCCTTATTCTAATTTGGAAAATTTCATTTATGCCCAAAATTCTTTGAAAACCTTCATATAGATAGAACATTTTATGTAGGTTTCGAAAATCTACACGAAAATGTTGAGAAATTTCGAAATTTTCCTTAATACTTGTGCACTTTTCAACGCTTGACAAGAATTGAAACTAAATTGTAAAAAATCCAAATTTCCACCAAAATCTCTGAAAATATCACCATAAATAGAAAATTTGTCGTACATTTCGAAAATCTAGACGAGAATATTGAGAAATATTAAAATCTTCCACTTAAAAAGGATGGCATAAGAAACGATTCCGATAGCCAAAGGGGGGGGCCTTAAATGTGACATTAATCAATTAATTTTCCTAATTTATGACGTGCCAAAGTTTTAAACCGTACACATCAATCAAGCGCAAAGAATTGGGGGGTGTTTTCAATGGACTTTGTGTTGTATACGACTAAAATGCGTTTAGAATTAAATACCAGACCGGTTGGGTCGCCGCCCCGATAAAAATCCTCGTCCTCTGGGCTCCCCGAAGTCTGACGTTCCAACCGCGTCGGTTCCCATAGCGACGCCGCCGTCGCTGCAGCCCCCCCTTGTCTGTCACAGATTTCGCTTCCCACTTCCCCCTCAACACCCGATTTCTCGCCGTATCTCTACACGCGTCCTTAGCGCGTTACGACTGACTACGTCAATACGGAAAGGTGTAGTACATTTTTGTAATACTTTTACATGTTTATCGGTTAGGAAATATTTTCTATAAAATTAAGTCCTCCTAATGATCTTGATGAAGTGTGTATATCTAATGTACACTGAGAAAAGTGGTGAAGAAACTAGTAGTAATAGATTAACTAACTATTTGCTAGTTAAAATGAACTAGTAAGTTCCTTCATGGTTAAGGTACTTTATCAATTCCTTTAGGCACGCACATTTTACCAACCACAACTAATAATTAATTTTGTCTTCCGAATCTAAATCCGTCCAAATCCGAATACTTTTGCGGCTTATTTGGGTTTTTTTGGTTAGTCTGCACATGCATAATTTACCAGCCATAACTGACCACAACAAACCCAACATAATTAATAGAAAGTGCAAGCGCGCTTAATCCTTATCAGTCCTCAAACGAAGCGGAACTAACCCAAACTGAACAAAATATTATTAATTCATAAAAATGCCAGTCCAGACCCAGACTAACCAAAACGAATCCTAGATATTTGCATAAAATCACAAAAAATAGTCTTAAGTAAATTATGGTCCTTCGAGCTCTCACTGATATTATATCATCTAGGATCTAGAAAAAATCTGTGAATGCGGCAACATCGTATGCATAAAAATGTAATAATAGACAACAGGAATTTAGTTGAAATAAAATTAGTACGATACATGGTTCAATTCATTATTTCTTATCGGTTCTAAACCTTCTCAGCTCATCATACACATCACCAACTGAAGCAGGACATTTATTTTAAATTGAGGATTCCTGAAGATATCCTGATGTAAAAACCGAAACGCTGCTGGGCTATAGTTGCAATAAATTTAAGCTGATCGTTCCTGGTCCTTATTTAAATCCTTTGCTTTGAATTTTTTGGAGAAAATACATAGCTAGCCGATTTGGTGTCAGAAAATTGCTCTCAACCACTTTGCGGCCCCCGTCCCGACCGTACGAAAAATCGCCTCCCATAATAATATATCAAGCCAGGATAGTACATCAAAGTCAGTCTAATCGGCGTACGTGCGGTTGTCGTATAAATCATGGCCCTGGCTAGGGTTAAAGTCCTTCTAACAAGAAAGAAACGGTTGTTCGGGGCCTTCAATAAAGTCCCACAGCGATGCGGAACAGGTCCCGCTCTATTATGGAAGCCGCGGTGCGTTCAGAAATTGAAGCGGTTTGACATTCGTCTGTTACACGTTTTTCTTTTCCACGCTTTACGACGTATTTATTTATATTTTTATATCACCAGCGTTCCTATGTACTCACTTATTCACGAACGCACCGGTTACGTGTTGTTGGCGGGCGCAGTCAAGTTTAACACGAAACCTTGTCGGTCTGGTGGTTTCGCGATGGCCGTTTATTGTTCTTGAGAATTCGATGCCGGTGCCTTTTAATTTTTAAAGCTGAGAAGTGTGTCTGAGTGCTCGCACGAAGGTCGTAAAATATCTAGAGACCTGAAGCGGTTCGGTTGTGAGCGATGGGAATGAATGATCTCTTGATCGCGCGAGTCGTTGTCATTCAGACGTTGTCTTGGTCTTGTTCAGAGGCAAGACGTCAAGACAAAAATTCTAATAAAATTAGGTTTTGTAGTCGACCCCAATGTTATTTCATTAATAAATTGTCACAGGATACCCCTCGCTTTGTAGTATCATTAGATGCAAATCACCTCCACCCCCGTCAAAAAAAATAAATGGTAAATATCCATCCGACCGATGAATCAGCTTTTTGCGGTATCATAGCCGTGCATTATTACCATGGGCTCGATCAATCATCCGTAATAAAAAAATTAACATCGATTAATAAAAACGTTATCGTTATATAGGGCGAAAACATGTTATATATATATATCTAATTTTGAAAGGGGAGCAGGGCCGTATCTAGCGATGTTTTATGTGCGTGCGGCCAAACGGATTCAGTAAACGCCAGCGCGCCATTCAATTTAATCCCAAATGAGCTGTTGCATGCCCATCTGGGTCTCTTGTATTAGAGATTTGATTTTTCCAAATTTTCTTCCGTTTGGATTTGAAGAATCACGTCGGCAAATTTCACCAAAAGGTGGCCGTCAAAAAAAATTGTTATGTTGATGCTACTGAAAATTACCGTCCCATGATGGTCGATTAGAACTGGTTAGAATAAACCTACAGAAAATAGTTGGGTAGTAGAATCAACTTGGAAGTGTTGTTTGCTTCTGACCAGCCATCACCCACCAAAGCAAAGCATCACAATGAGGCAGAATAGGGGCAATAACCATCACCAAATACATATAATCTTCTTGAGCGAAGATGACCCCTAGTGTGAATCATACTGGAAAGGGAAAGTTAGAAAAAGACAAATAAGTTATAGCATTCAAAGCTCGAACACAAAGTCTGTGTATACGGCCCTGTGCATAGAAAGGTACCCTGGATATTTTTTGCCTAAATCCGGAAGTCCATAATGTATACGCGGAGTCCGGATCATTCTTCGGCCATTATGAAATATTATGGATCTATTCAAAAAATGTGCCCAGTCACGGCAACCATTAGCATCAAAATCCAAAAGGGGGACAGCCCTTTGTGATGACGTCGGAAAGCGGGGCATATAGGCCAGTTTTGCCTTCGATGAATTATGAAAACAAGAATGCCGAAGAAGGGATATTATATACAGGGTGCTACAAATTCGTTTCTTTGTCTGGGTATCTCGAAAACCGTAAGAGATACGAGGTCGGTTAAATTGGAGCAAAGTTGCTCAATTTAAGGGTGATTGACATACCGTCGAGAAATTTAGAAAATTCCGTCTACTTCCGGAGATATCCGTAAAAACCCGAAAATCATCTATTTTATTTTTATTTTTTCCTACCTTTGTTTGAAGAGATAAAGTAAAATAAATGTCACATTCTTATTGCCGCTTTTTCTGCTCTACAAGCTGGCGGTATCAAATTTTAAATTCGACGTTTCGCTTTCGGGCCTCCTTCATCAACTTAATTTTTTTAAATACGGACCTGAATTTTTCATCTAATTTTTAAAAAGCCTTTGGTCTCCCAAAACCAACGATGTATCACACTTGTCCGATAGTTGTAACACATATTGTCATAAGTGAAATCAGTTCAGAAACGATAGCCCTTCTCTGTCTAACACATTATCTCTTATGGAAAAAATCTAGATTTGTTGATTTATTGATAAGTGCGATACATCGTTGGTTTTAGGAGACCAAACGCTTTTTAAAAAGTAGATAAAAGTTCCAGGTTCGTATTTAAAAAAATGAAGTTGATGAAGGGGGCCCGAAAGCGAAACGTCGGATATAAAATTTGATAACGCCAGCTTGTAGAGGAGAAAAAGTGGCAATAAGAATGTGACATTTATTTTACTTTATCTCTTCAAACAAAGGCAGGAAAAAATAAAAATAAAATAGATGATTTTCGTTTTTTTACGGATATCTCCGGAAGTAAATGGAATTTTCTAAATTTCTCGGCAGTATGTCAATCACCCTTAAATTGCGCAACTTTGCCCCAATTTAATCGACTTCGTATCTCTTACGGTTTTCGAGATACCCATACAAAGAAACGAATTTGTAGCACCCTGTATAT
>MU186237.1:30017-60741 GCA_016904865.1 Pissodes strobi | reverse complement strand
TTAAAAAAATGCATCTAATGACGTTATGAAAGTGTGGTAGTTCCATTTAAAGTTTTCGAGTAATATTAAAAAAATCGAATTGGTCAACTTTAATGTCTTAAATAAAACAAATAAATAAGTAAAACATCGTCTATGTATTTTTCTGCAATTGTTTATGACCTGAGAAGTGATTTTAAGTCGGTCATGGCACGCTAGATCAAAAATTAAAATTAGCTCTAAAAATACCAAAGTACCGAAAAATGTTATAAAAATTATACAGTCCTATGCAGAATGATCTGTAGATTCTGAAAAATTAAAAATATACAGGGTATTCCATTTAAAAATCCAATGTTGAGGTCACTTCCGGCGAAACCGGAAGTCTTTAACAGTTGACAAATATGTACAAAAATTACATTTTGATAGTACAATAACTTTGCCGAGTTTCATCCCGAAAGTTTAAGAAATAAGGAAACGACAGTCGGAAAGTAATCCCGTTGACACCCGGTATATGTTTTTAGAGAAACATAAAAATCATTCCATTTTTACATGTGCAAATCCACCATAATGATGATTGCATCGCAGAGCGCCCTGGGACCGGTTTCTGGGCTTCTACCCTTCATCAGCCAGGCTATTGATTGATTGATTACATTTATTCGTCATTTAAACCGTCACATTTACAGACATTACAAATTACATCACATTGTACAGAAAATATAAAATTATACAAACAATACAACATATCACAATTTGCTTAACTACGTCTTTCCCGACCTGCCAAGCAGGGGAGAGGGGAGGACGCCGCGCCTTTCGGCAGCCAGCAAGCTGGCTATATGCCGTAATGACTGCTTGAACAGAGAGTCACAGCCTGCCACACTAGTTACAAACTTTATGCAAGCACTCAACGATATGATAGCGCGGGGCTAATATGCGGACTGTAGTTCGAATGATATTTATCAGCAGATTTCAGTGCAAGTTCTGGGGGAAAAAGAGACAAAGTCTAAAACAACCCCCTCAACATTACTAAGGTACCCAACTGGGTAGCGCGAAAAACAGTTAAACCACATGGTTGATGATTGGTGTCGTCTATCTAAAGGAATATTATATTGTACGGAGCGGAATAGGATCACTGCCCGACCCCTAGGGTTCCCAACTTAAGCATCGGCCATTCCGGGACAATTGCTTTACAGTGGCGGCTCGTTCCAGGAAAAAGGGCGCCACTGGCGCTGCCGGAGGCGGAAAAATTTGGGGATGCCACGCCTAATTTTTACTCAAAAGTCGATAAAATCGTTTAAAAAACAAGGATTCGGGGCCCTCGCTTGAATGGCAATTGTTGCGCACTTAAAGCAATGATTAAGTAGGTACTTATCGATTCTAGAAGAGTAAACCATTGAACCAGTTTATTGTAACTACAAATCGACAAAGTTCGAAAACAATTCATGAGAAGTTTGAAAACTTTCAAAAAAATATCTAAGTTTGATGGTAAAAAAGATGCCAGTAGAATAATAGCATATAAATAAAAATATAAAACACTATATAATATTACGTAGTCTTTCAGTTTATACAGCTAATTAATAGCGGGATAAGCTTCAACCTTCAACGAAATAAAAAGAAATTCACCGCTCGGCTCCCCATAAAGCGCCCGACTCGAGTAATAAACGCAAGTATTACAAATTATTACTAAATTAAGATAAAAAGTGTGGATCAGAATAGCGCACGGATGGGCCCTTTACTTTGCGTGATTTTACGAACATTCCCGACGTATTTGCATGATGGAAATACATTTAACTAGCGTGCCGAACACCAGCGCACGGCAGATTTAGAATATAATAGACCGGATTACGGGAGGAGACCGTCCGTCGGATTTTCGATCGTCGGTCGTTTCACTCTTATAAGCAATGTATTCTGCGGCCAGTCAGTGGAGATTCAAAAATATGTAAATCCGCAAATTGTAGTTAGTTTATGTTAAATTCTATGTAGGGAAGGAGATTTCATTTTTCTATTTATTTTCGCAGGCAGTACGCGGGGACGGGCTCACTTATTGAGGAGCCGCCCCTGTTGTTTTTACGGTTTCAAACAATAACATAAAACATCAGAAATTAAAATATAATATGTATAAACAATTTTTTTATATTTTTTAACTTAAAATAGAATAGTTACTTTTGATTTTTGGTAACTAAGAGAAACTATAAGTAGGTACCGTAAACCGGGGTGACTATAGCCCCTAGGGGTGAAAATGGCCAAAAATTGAAAAATTTTTAAAAAGCCATAACGTTGAAATTTAGATATTCTTAATTAAACAACTGATGGAAATTAATAATATATACCTGAAAATATAAAATGCAAGCGTTTTTACAGATCTAACGTTTATCTTTTGTTTTTCGTAGTCAGTACAAAAGAACATGAACAATGGCCTAAAAAAGTGCCGTAATAACTTTGTTCGTCACGCCGCGGTGTTTAACACCAAAAGAATTATGTTTATTTTTAAGGCATACCAAAAGGTTCTATTACCTATGTTACTCTAAATTTTGTTTGAAAACTTTTGGTGTTTTGAGATAAGATGAGGCTGTATTCACCCCTTACTATTTTTACATCTTTTGGGGTGACTCTGGCCACACGTAAAACGTTGGAGGTGGCAACGCGTGCAGAATAACATATTTTTATGCAGGGAATGATGATCGTTACAAATCGGTAGCACAGCGTTAGTCACGGTCCAACTAAAGGTGGAATTCCCTCGGAGCGGCTATCGCTGACGATAATCGCGTAGTGATTATCGCTCAGCGATAATCGCCATAGGTATGTTTTCCAACCAGCGTTCGCGACATTAAATTTCAAGCGTGTATCGGTAATTTTCCTATTAGTTGTTCGTTCGTTCTGTGTCAGTAAGTCATTAAAATGAGTTTAAAGGGGAGTAGCAAACTACTTGCGGCTTATATGATGTATGAAGAAGCCGAAGATGATGACATACTTCAAATGTGTGTGGTTCAACGAGATGAGGTCGATATGATATATATCTCTAGACCGAAGGAGGGCTTTTTCACTCAGTTAATACAAATCCATTTAAAGCCTGACGATAAAAAATTTGGAAAACTTTCCAGATTGAATCGACCGCAGTTTAAACTAAGGAAAAGTCGTTGGTGGCAGCGACTATATTTGCTCTGGGAGAAGGCATTTTGCGACGCACGCTGCCCCCGGCGATTATCGCTGGCGGCTGTCGCTTGGAGGAAAGTGATTCCATAAAAGAGCAATAGTATCAGTCTCAGCGCGATGGTCGCAGCGACGATCGCTGAACGATCATCGCAGCTATCGCTCGTAGGGAATTCCACTCTTAGGAAGAGATGTCAGAAAAGTTACCACATGGATAACTGATTTGTGGCGGCCAAGCGTTCATAGCGACGTCGCTTTTTAATCTTTCTATGTCGGCTCTTCTTGTCATTGCGAAGCAGAATTCGCCAAGCGTCGGATTGTTCACCCTTGTACTTACGTTTTAATCGCCTAGTTACCACAAATTATTTATAGGAACCTTTATTTTTTTTTGGCTAGTGGCCATAGTCACCCCGGAGAAGGTGTTAGAATGGGTTTTAAGGAAATTGAAATACTTGGCCATAGTGGCCCCAAAGCAGGGGGTGAATATGGACACCCAATTTTTTTTTAAAAGGGTTGAAATAATTTTTTTTGCTTTAGAAAAACTCATGAAATCGATTATACATATATCCATCCTATATATGAACCATTTTTGAACTGGTCCACTATTAAACTCGAAAGATTTTTGAGACTTGAAGATAATAAGTGGATCATAGTCACCCCGGTTTACGGTACTCAAAACCTTATATAATAAGTCAGTTTTCTTAGATTCTCTAGTAAGCATTTTTGAGATTTTAGAGCTAATACACCTTCCACGATACTCGCAGCTTTTGTTCTTCCACACGAGAGCTTGGGCAAAATTTTTGAATCAGTGACTAACTTGGGTGGCAGCTTATTATGGCAATAATGAGCCTGCTTATTTAATGTCTGAATGGTATGTGCTCACCATTTTAATAAGAACAACTTTTATAAAAAATGTACTCAATGACTTACTTGATTTTAAATCACGTATGTTGTTCTTATGTTTTTGACTATTGCAATGATTTTCAACAGCTCTTTTTCCCTCAAATTTTACCGTAAAACGGACATTACATAATTTGCACACTCCATGTTCAGCGTCTACCTTTTTGATATGTTCAAACAGACCTTCCCATGCTAAAACGAAGGTGCAATAACGCTTAATTTTCATTTTTTGAGGGGAACGAGGAGCTTCATTTTCTTCCATTTTACGTATTATCAAAAATTCTTTCGAATAATCGAATGGGCCGCTCCACAAAGTGTATAACGTTTACGTACTGCTGACAACAAAAATAAGCCAGACTGCCGTGTAAACGAAAATTTCTAAATATTGTTAAGTTTTGGATTTCCGGGATTTTTTAAGTCCCGGCCAAAGAAAATTTTTTGCCGGGACAAACTTTCTGATTCCTGGTTAATCCCGGCCAAACCGGGACGGTTGGGAACCCTACCTAAGGTGCACCGGGGGACAGTCAGCGGCCCCGATTCACTCTCCTTGGGTGTGTTTATTTTGGATGGGAATTCGGCTTTCCCAGGTCGGTCGGAAATACGTTATATAAGTACTTTATTATCCGATCTTCCCAGGATTGCTTAAGGACGGTTAGGGATGGTTTTGAAATGGTAAAGGTTCTTGAGTGGGGGTTCGATAAAATATGGGAAGGCGTTTATATGGCGGACCATATTGGATAGGATGATGGGGATCGTACCGGGTGCGAGTCATCGAGCGAGTGAGAACGGATGCCTGCACGCCAAAGCTATAAAATTTCTCCGCTGTTCGGTCAAGGTAATCATTAATGTATTCCAACTGTGTCATGCCATGCAGGTCCGTTATTCTCGTCCTCCTGGCAACAGAGAGGACGCCTCTCAGGGCTCTATTTTGAAGCACCTGGAGACGCCGTCTCTGTCTGTCAGGAGCGGTGGCCCACACCGGTGCGCCGTTGGTGAGGATAGGTCGGATTATGGATGTATATAAGGTAAGTTTGTTTCGAGGACTTAAGGGTGATTTTGGGGATAATAAGGGGTGGAGTTTGTGTAGTGCAAAAAAGGCATTTCTGATCAGGGTGTCTATTTGAGGCGTAAAAGTCATTCTTTTGTCAAATGTGATGCCTAGATATTTGACTTTGTCTGTAGGTTTAATAGGGATGTTTTTGATGGATAGAGGTACAAGGATCTGGTTGTTGGTATGCTTGCGGGTAAAGGTAATAAGCTCTGTTTTTGACGGATTTATTCTCAACTTCCAAAGGTCATAATAGGGAATAAGGATGCGCATGTGATAGGAGAGGAGCTGTCTGGTGGCTTGTGCGTAGAAGGATTGGCAGTAGATCGCGGTGTCGTCTGCGTAAAGGGCTAAATTTGTGTTGTGGAACTTAGGAATGTCAGCAGTGTATAAGGAGTATAGAAGAGGAGATAGGACAGTCCCCTGCGGCACTCCGGACACGAGATTTTTGGGGGTTGAAAGTTTGCCTTCAACCCTCACCTGGAAGGTACGTCCAGAAATGTAGGAATGGATTAAAGAAGTGAGGTGCAATGGATGATTGAGGATAGCGAAAAACTTGTAAATTAAGCCGGAGTGCCAAACTGTGTCGAAGGCCCTTTCCATGTCGAGTAAAAGCATCGACGTGTTCAACCCACGGTTAAACCCCGCAAAAACATCTGTTGTAATTCTCGCGGCGAGCAGATTGGTGTTGTGTCGGCTGGTAAAACAGAGCGGCTTTCCACCTCGGTGCTAATTCTCGACAGAAGGACTCTCTCTATCAGCTTGGCAAGGGTGTTTAGAAGGGAAATGGGTCGGTAGGAGGATGGCAGTGTAGGATTTTTACCAGGTTTATGTATCATAATAACTGCAGCTTTTTTCCATTGGATCGGAAAATGCTGCAGTCGTATAATTGCATTGGTTATGTGTACTAGCTGCACAATTGCTTTCCGGGGGAGGTTTTTGAGGAGGATATTAGGAATTCCGTCCGGGCCTGGAGCTTTTTTATTTTGGAGCCTACTAAGATGTTTTTTCATCTCGCCGGAGGTGGTAGCTAGGGATGCATAAACATGTGGTGGGATGGGATACTTTCGTTCCACAAATTTAGCCGCTTTTTGTGTAATGTTTGTCTGTTGAGGTGTAATGTCAGGAGAACCGCTGTGTACCGTTGCCAGAAAACCCGCAAAAGCTTCCGCCTTTTGGTACTTGGTGAAACAATCTCTGCCGTTGCTGTTTATGACAGGGATGGCTTCTTTCTCACTGCGGAGTTCTCTGATAATCTCCCACAGCGAATTGTTCGTAGGTGTCAGTTTGTTTAAGGTGTCCGTCCAGCAATCATTTTTGTATTTGTTTATTACTTGTTTAATGGTGTTTGTTAATTGTGTTACTATGTGTTTGTCTTCATCTCGTCTATGTCGTTGCCACCTTTGTCTAAATTTATTCTTAGTTTTTATTAAATTTAAAATGTTTTGTGGAAGTCTGTCTGTTTTAGGTTTTTTAGAGATTTTTGTTGCTAGTCTGTCCTGGAGGGTTAGAATATTTCTGGTCAAGTTTTCAACTTCTCGCTCTAGATGGTCCGAAGTTTCAATTTGACCAGTAATATTTGTCAGTTCAGAAATGCCTTGTCGGTAGTGTGCGAAATTGAAATTTTTGTAAGAGCATATAGTTTCGGGTGTTTGTGTCCTGAGCTCATTCCAGAGAACGTTTATTGGTAGGTGGTCTGAGTCCAACGCGTTCTCTGTTCTGAGCTCAGAAAGGTTTGTCAGTCCTTTGTTGAGTCCAATGTCTAAGAAGGAGGGTGGGTATTGGCGATTTCGATGGTAAAAGGTGGGAGTGTTGGTGTAGAGGAGTTGCAGCTCAGCATGGTCCTGGAGATAATCAAAAAGGCGTAGGCCTATTGTATTGTTTCGTCGATTATTCCAGGCAGTATGACGAGCATTCAAGTCACCTAGGACTAGGGAGCGGGAGTTAGGTGGGAAGAAGGCGTTAAAGTCTGCTACAGTGATAGGTGCCCGATGGTGCACATATGCCGAACTCATCAGGAGTGTCGGCATCGCCAAGTCTTGTTTCCAAAACCATAGCGATGTCCACCCTGCGGAGGTTCAGATGATTTATAAATTCCTGTAGTTTTTGACGTAGTCCATTCGCGTTCCAGCTGAGGACCCTGAATGTAATTTAAAAGTTAAAATTGTTAATTTCAGTGGAAAAGAAATATGAACTTGCTTGAAATCTGCTGACTTTATCCTTACAAGGAGTTAATAACTCAATGTATCGATCCACAGCTGCTAATATCTCGTCCAGATCTATCAAATCGTTGAGTACCTGAAACTTATTTTGCAACGTTTGAAATTTACCTTGAGGGTTTGTGCGGCCTGCTGCTCTCTCGGATCTCGCAGTCATGAGTGGCTGCGCCCTCCGCTCTGTCCTGCTTATAGTGTCCGGGAAATTTTGGTCGTAAGCTTCATCTTCACTGGAGAGACAAGGTGGAGGAAGTGGCATCTTCTTCTGCTGCTGAGGATGCTGCGGGGGTGGGCCTACTCCCGGTCTCCCCGAGGTTCTTCGAACGGCTGCGGGCTTAGTCCAGGCTGGGTTGAGAGGCGGTGGTGCATCTTTGTATGTCACAGATTTTGGAGGAGGATTTGATGGCATCTGACTCAGTTTGTATTGAAACACCGGACATTTTTCGTCGAAAGACCGATGCTTTCCTGCGCAATTTGCGCACTTTAGTATATTCTCTTCTCCGCACTCGGTAATTTGATGAGGTCCCGCGCAGCGGCTGCATTTGTAACTGCGGTTGCAGTTGGTGGATGAGTGTCCCCAGATCTGGCACCTACGGCATTGGGTGATTAGCCTCTGATTCCTGCGCAGTTCCCATTTCACCCTGGTCTGAAGAATTGTCTGCACGGACTTGTTTAGTTTTGCCACTGTGTAAGATTCGTCGAGGATGACTAGGTATAGGGGACGAAGCGTGCCCTTCATAAGGAAGACGTTCTTGGGTTGAATGTTATAGTCGATGTATAGGTCTTCCTTGGTGGTCCTTGATGTCTTCGGCGCAAATTTGACCCTCGAGGCTTCTCAGGACAAAAGCGTGCGTTTTGTCGGCAGGAGCAGAGTAGGTGTGGAACTCGTGGTTTTCAGTTATGAGGCTCCGTTTTAAATTTTGCCAGTCGCAGGTGTCTTCGCAATAAACAACCACTGAGTTCTTTGCATATTTAATTTCGAATTTCTTCTTGACGATAGTTTTAATGGTCGACAAGAAGTTTTTGTGACATGCAAGTTTGCCGGGAATGATAATAGGAGCTGGTGGCTTCGATGTTTTCGTCACCTTTTTGGGAGGGGTCTTTTTGACTCTTTGCCGTATTTGAGTCCTGGCGGACATGCTGGAGTCATGTGAGGCCGTGTCCATTTTGTCTTCGAGATCCGACAGAGCGTCATATCTATTTTCGGTGAGTGTGGTGGTGGCAGGTAGTGTAAACAAAGATGTCCACTTGGTGGTTTTAGTGGGGACTTTGAAACCGTCTTGCTGTGCCGAAGGCTGAATTGGTG
Organism: Pissodes strobi; assembly: GCA_016904865.1. NCBI lineage: Eukaryota > Metazoa > Arthropoda > Insecta > Coleoptera > Curculionidae > Pissodes > Pissodes strobi. Next base: position 52,148 of record MU186237.1, on the reverse strand, counting down.
GAGTCGCCTTAACGTTGGGGTTCTCTTCTATGTAAGAGGAGGTAAATGGCTCTGCCAGAATAGGCGTTTGAGTAGTGTGTGGTTTCGAGTTGGTTGGTGGAAAAATGGGCTGCAGAATAGGTGTCGGGAAGACGGGTTCATTCATCAAACTTGGAGGTTGAGTTTCAGGCTTTGTGGCAAGTGGAGGTGTTTTTGATGATTTTTTTTGGCGTTTCCTACGAGTTTGTGGATTTGCCTGAGGTGGTTCGTGGCGCTGTCTAATATTGAGAGGATATCTCCTTCATAAACTAGAGGTTTGACACGTATTTTACGATGGATGTCGTCACATACTTTGCATATAGAATTGCTCATTCTAAGTTTCCTCATGATATATTCATACTTCTTTTCGAGAGTTGACTGGCTAGGGTTCTTAGAAGTGCCAGATTTATGGCTAGAAGCAGAGGAGATGACAGATAAATTGTCGATGTCGTCCGGCTCGTCAGCCATGGCTTGAGTTGCTTATATGGGATACCCGAAGGGTATCCCAAAGCGAAAAAGGACGCCAAAGGGTTAAAGGCCCGATAAAAGGGCTATATCAAAAAACAATAAACGGAAGTTTCCACTCACCGTATTGAAAAGAGAGGGTTAATAACTGGCACAGAACGTAATTCTATTTCACAACAACACTAGCTCGGCCATTTTGTAACACCATGCATGAATAAATATTTCGCGCGCACAAGAGTCCGATTAATTAGACGCACAGGAGCGGCGCGCAAAAGAACGACCGATAGTGGACTATCGCACAATCCCACACGCGCGCAACACTATGGACTATGAGTTTCGGTTATTTCGCACTGAACGACTTTCATTTAAATTTATGTTAATAGACTACACTTTGATCTTAGCCAAAAGGCCGAGAAGCGATTCTTCCGGGAGTCTCAACATGAGAAACAACGACGATGCAAAAGAAGGCAGTAACTAGTTCAAATAGAACTTTAATAGGCAGCCAGATGAAACATCTGGCGCCATCTGTGTGGGACTGTGTGACGCTACGAATCGCTTCGATAGCAAGCCACCACTGAAAAATAACACTGGCACATCAAGTGCTCGGGTTAGGCAACCATATTCTCGCTGATTCTTGGTTGGTAATATATGTTTTTCTATTTTGGTATCATAAAGAAGTCTTTTCGATACGCAAAGTAGTGTCGAAAATAAGCTCTTTTCGACACTACTTTTGTTGACTGGTTGCTATGAAATTGATCAATGTAAAGACTCACTAGCAAAAATTTCGACACCGTTTTGAATGGGATTCCTAATAATACAGACGTCAAAAGTGACAAGATGGCCGTCCAACTTTTGATCGCGACTTGAATAAATTAATGTTTTTCATTAAAAAACGTGCAAAATAGAAAAAATAGTATAAAATACACGTTTTAAAAGCCATTTAGCGCATTCGCACGTTAGGAAACTCCCCGCAAGCGTTTCCGAATTTCGTGCTCGTGCGATAAAATAAGGTCTTTTAAAACTAGTATTTTAATATACTATTTTAGAGAAACGTAAAAACCATTCCATTTTTACATGTACAAAACGACCATAATGATACTACTTTCGATTGCATTGTAGGTACTTCCTTCTTTTGCATCGTCGTTGAATCTCTTGTGTTGAGACTCCCGGAAGGATAGCCTGGCTGATGAAGGGGGGTAGAGGCCCAGAAACCGGTCCCAGGGGGACCATTTGATGCCCAACAAGATGTCGTTTTGAAATTTGAAAAATTCTGCACACTTCCGGAGATATCCGGAAAAACACAACATTTTCCAAAATCGTTTTAATTTTTTTCTGACGTTGTTTGAAGAAATATTTTAAAATAAATAACATTTTATTGCCACATTTTCCCCCCTACAAGATGGCATTGTTAAATTTAAAATCCGACGTTTCGTCTTCAAACAACCATCATCAACTTATTTTTTTTTAAATACGGCCCTGAATATTTTTTTTGTTTTTCGTTAGCCTCCGTAAGGCAATAGAAACGCAAGTCCGCAATGACGTGTCGCAAACATAAGAAAAATCAAAATTTTATGAAAAAATCGCCCTAAAATGTCTAACGCATTTAGACACACTTTTAAATCCGTCCTTATTTCATGCATTATTTTTATGGAAAATGCGTATTTTATTTCGCTTGAATTTAATTAGCAAAAAATTAAATTGAAATAATTTAGCTAACAAAGCTATAACTTATAATCAAAACCCTAAAGTAAAGCTTTTAGGTTATTTGTAAAACAAATCTAACGAAACTGGTAGGTGCCAAGTAAAAAATAAATAAATCTATAGCTATAATTCGGTTTTTCAATTATTAGCCGTTAAAGCGAGCCTTAAATCTAGATCTAAGAATACAATAGGCAGCCAGAGAGTACCTACAAAAATTGATCAAGGCATCGTTGTACACACATGCAAAAACAATAATGAGGCAGGTTGCCAAGGCAACCTCATTATTATTTGGTTAAAAATTCTGTCAAAAAGATTATCTTTTGCATTAATTTTGATTTTCAACATGCGATTTTCAAATGAAGAAAAAAAAGATGATAAAAATCTATTACCAATGTAATAGAAATTCTGTGTGTGCTTTGGAAGTTATTTTGAAACCTATCCTGAAAGACCGCAACCAAGCATCTGTTTTATTCGAAAGCTTGATGCTAATTTGTCGGAATATGGCTCATTTTCCAAAAAATCGCAGAAATTATAAAACCAGAACAAAGGAAAAAGTTGCGATTGTTTTAAACCAGGTTTGTACTTTCAAGAATATCGAAACATCAAAAATTGTGGGGTTTAAAATTGGCCCTAAATATGATAACGCCCGTCTTAGCTCATGATTGATATAAACGTGACATACTTTGCAAAATTACCTATCTTTTTGTAGAAAAAAAGATTACCTACCTAGACTAACTGTCTAGAACAAGAATTACTGAACTTTTGCCTGCAAAAATAATACATAAATTAAAAAAAAAAATTTCGCATTTGTGTCAATCATGAAGTGGACTTATTAATTTTCTGGACCACCCTGAACCGTCATTTTAAACAATTTAGTTAAACTGTATAATATGCCCAAGTTTCAAAATTTTATAAAAGAAAAGCGTTTTTAGGTAAACAAATAATCCAATGACATTACGTCATTGCAATAATCCTTCCATTTCCACGCGTCAGATTGCCGCAGAAGCAAATATTCAGACACTAAATAAAGTAAAATGCTTGCGAGTTTTAAAAAGTGATAATTTTAGACACTTTAAAATTCACATTAGTCAATTCCTACATCCAGGGGGTCCTGAAAGGAGGCTAACCTATTGCGTTTGGTTACGCGACCAAATTAACCGCAACGGAGATGCATTTTTGCATAACAATATTTGGTCCGATGAACATATTTGGTCTGTCAAAAACCCTGAGGAAAATAGAGAAGTCCGACCCCAAAATCGATTCGCCGGAATCAATGTTTGGGCTGGAATATTGAGCGGTCGCATTTTAGGTCCCTATTTTTTTTTGATAAAAATCCAACTCCTGTGGGATATTTAAACTTTTTAAATACTGTTTTTCAAGAATGCCACATGATGGAGAAGTTTTCTCCTTTTTAACAAATCTTACAGAGCCATAATTACTAATAATTATAAGATCAATTTTCGTTTGATTGCCAATATCTGTAATATTATATATCGTAAATGAAAAACCTAAAAACAGAGTATAATATCTAATCAAAATTTATCATTTATTCTAGTTTTTTGGTACGATTAGAGCTATGAAAGATTAGGCGAAAAATTGAAAATTCTATGGAACTAACTTATCATTTTCATTTTTGTTTGATAGAAAAGTTTATGAGAAAAATCTAACGAATTAATCCCTCTTTTAAGAGTTTTCTCTTTATTAAATTCCCTTTCATGATGCAGACCTATGATATGAATTAACAACATTCATGAGCCAAAATAATCGCACGATCGAATGCAAAACATGGATTTGGATTTGAACCTAATCATCTAAACTGTATTTAATAGATATTACGTATGCGAAATTTTACACCGTATTGAAAAAGAAGCAAACTAATAGTATTAGTTCTTAATGAAATTGTGAAATGATTATTTGAAAAAACTTTCTTATAACGGTTCTCTTATAATACAAGCTTACTCCTTCAGTATCTGTCTACTATACCTACCGTTATTTATAGCCACAATAGTGACAAGTACCAGTAATGTGAATGCAATTCCCAGCTTAAAGAAAATAGCGGGAAGTATGATCATAAACCGTTTGACCGCATGGTGTACCAATGTTCGACCTAAAAAGAAAAAATATGATATAATATTTTCCACATTCCCTCAAAAAGATTTAAATCGGTAGCGAAATTAAATAATTGTCATAACTAGGGTGGCGAGAGTACATCCACCTCACAGTTTCCTTAAGGGTCGTAACTAAACCAGTAGGAATGCTCAAAAGTGACAGTTAATGGGCGGAGCTAGATAAGCGAGAGAAAACGCATGGCCCTCCGCTTGCTTCGGTCGCTTCAGGGGCGCAACCAACTAAAACTAACCCTAACTAACCCAAGGCATGACCAAAATCAGTTCTGATCTAGCAGAAAAAGTACTGGCTTTGTTTTTACATTTTTCAAATTTCATAAATTGCATCTAGCTCCACCCATTAGCTCTCCCTTTTGTGCATTTCTATTGATTTAATTAAGACCCATAACGGAACTAAGAGTTGGATGTAATTTCGCACTAGGGTGGAGGGCTTGCATCCAGCGCTCAAGCAAGAGGGGGTGACATCATGGTTACCGTGCCTATGGCCCAATGGCAAGTGGGACTCAAACTAGTAAACAAAGAATCATAAAGAAAATACAACATCTTTAAAACACTTTTACATGTGTCATGTAAAAGCCAATAGAAACGTTTTCCTCATCTTCATGTCCAAAAATAAAGCTAAATTAGTTGAAGGAGACAAGGACATTTTATGATTAAGGCGGCATTTAAAAACGGTTAATTAATCAAGAGGTTTGGTTTACATTTTTTAAAATCTAATGACCCTTGTGAACGCAGCTTCCCCAAATTAAATTTATTCCAAAACGGCATGCGCTCTACTCTGAATAAGGAAAAATTTACCAATTTGCCGTTGCTTCTGATGAAGTTAAACAAACCTAAAAATTGATTTCGACAAGGTCATTGATCAACTTGTAATAATGTAAATCAAGGAAGAGAAATGCTCCGATAGCATTTGTTTTAAACTCATTTGGTTTTATCATTTTATTCTTTATAGATAGTCTATAAATTTTCTTTTAAGTTCACGGTGTAAACAATGATTTACCATTTATGCATTTTTTAACTTCATTCCTTATTTATTTTTTTAATTGTCCCTATTTAAAAGCCATCAATTAGAAGAGTTAACGTTTTTTTTTTCAAAATAGGGAACTTGATTGTAATAATTATTAGATAAGCAATTTGTAAGAAATATATACTTAATGCTTTAATAATTGCAAAATATATGTTTGTGCTATTAGTGGAGAAAAAAATATATATTATCCATGGTTTAGACAGCTATTATTGCCTTCGGTTCTTAAATCCCTGGTTGCTGACGCTGCCTGGGGCAACAATAGTGTCTGTCTAAACCTTGTTTAATAATATAGTATGGACCGCTGACAAAAATTTGTTAAGCTATACAATAATAAATCTCTATCTTTAATGGTTCTATCCTTCCAAATCGCTGCCCTTGTCTGAAGTGAGTTACATCGCCTTTCCTTCCCATAATGAAGACGAGATGCTGACCATTCATTTTACCTTATATAATAATATATGAATTCATTTTCCATTGTAAAAGTTAGTTAATAAAGTATATTGTCGCAGACATTGTTGTACCGAATTTAGTTTTAGTTTGTAAAAAGAAGTTGGCCTATCGGCGCAGTCGACAGGACTCGTCAAGTCAATCTATCGCAGAAGGGCTTTTCGGTTACGATTAATTGACGATCGAACGGTTCGTGGCGGGTTCGATTAACCTGGAGACTAATTCGAGAGAATATTGAATACTTCGGGTAGTGGACCTTAGCGAACTTCAAGTATTCAATCGCTGAAAAAAAATTGGAATTCACTGGGAAATTACCACAGCATCGAGTGATTTTGCAAGGACTAGCAAATTCGGAGAGGACCACATTGCCTTCCAAATAGCTTTCCTTAAAGTGGGATATAGCCAACGTCTCCTTTCAACTCAACCAAAATTGCAGTCGAAGAATTATATAATGCTAAAATAGAAAACAGCCCAAATTATGATCAACATTATCAATATTATTCGCATGAACCAGGTAATGAGCAGGAAGAAATTATCGAAGACCTTTCTCCCAATTCCCCTATCTATCAGTCGAATATTACCAATGAGCCATATGAAACGGACTTTTCATCTTTGCAAATTCAAGGTGATCAATCAGCGGATCCAATTGGAGAAGATGTAAATTTTCCATTAGAAACCCCGTACGACAACCTGACTTGTTATTTCATTAAACACGACACACTCTAGTGAATTGTCATATATTACTTTTCCAGAACACGACATAAAGCCTAATCGATTCCGGTTCAACTAAATCATTTCTAAACCCAAATTTGATATAGAAATTCTTCCCAAATTCCATACGCGAGGACCCATCTGTCGTCAGCACAGTTTTCCAAAAATCAGCTCAATCCCCAGCCCAAATTTTTCAATCTGTCAAAACCTCAAGCACTGAAATATTGTCTTTTTAAATTCCACAATATATTTAATGGCCTTTTAGATTTAGATAACTTAAAATTACAAATATCTATATTAAAACAGGATTGTTAGTAACACCTTTCGCGAAATTAAAATCAAAATTTCTTAAAACTCAATCGGAACTTAATTGCGCGACTGTAGTCCCGCGCAGTCAGCAAGTTATAAAAGTAAAACGTCTATCGAAAATGGAGAAACAATTATTCCGCATCAAAAAATTCATAACTACGACATACCTGAATGCTTAGGCATTTCAAGAAATGGACATGCAATTGCAACAATTTTAAATAAATAGCCTGTGGTGAAGCCCTATCTGGGTTGCACCTAAAAAAATGGACGCATTAGGCCAATAAAAATGGAGAGTTGTAGTGGACTACAGAAAGCTAAATGAGAAGACCATAGACGACAAGTTTCCACTGCCAAATATCACCGATCTTCTTGACAAATTGGGTAAGTGCCAATACTTCATCACATTGGATTTGGCATCTGGATTCCGCCAGATAGAAAAGAATGAGGAATATGTTCCGAAAACGGCGTTCAATACAGAGAACGGGCACTATTAATATTTGCGCATGTCATTTGGGCTGACAAACGCGCCGGCAACTTTCCAAAGAATTATGGAGTCGGTTTTGAAAGGTATACAGAACGAGAAATGCCTAGTGTATCTCGACGATATAATCGTTTTTTCAACATCATTACAAGAACATATAGAAAACCCAGTTTTTAATCGATTGGTTGTGGGAGTGGTTGTTTAATTTAAAAGACCAAGTTCAAAGCTTATGGGTTGGCGTATCAAGATTGAAGAATATGACTACTCAGTGATATATAAGAAAGGAAAAACCAATACTAACGCGGACGCGCTGTCGCGCATTGAATTGCACGTTAAGGAAGATCGGGGTTTTGGCTTAAGAAATACATCGAAGATTTTAGCAATCAGTTAGAACAAGCAAACAAGAACAATAAAAAACGATAATATAGACCAAATTTCTATACTATCCCGACGAAGAGCAACAAGATATCCCCAATATAGACGACGAAGACGGCAACACAGTACACTGTTAACGACCAGAATCCTATAGTTGGAATTCCTATTCTGGACACAGCTGATAATTATGGAGCCAATCAAATTATTATTTCACAAGTTTTGCATTCACCTGCAAAGCCTAAAGCAACCAGATTGTTCGAAAAGAAACGACGAATAACTGTTCAGTTAAGTCAAAACGATTTCGAAACGGATATTTATCAAAGAAAATGTAATACCGGGAAAACCCTATTACTTGTATTTCGAAAATCAAGATGTTTATGAGCTATTTTGTGAAATAGTGAGGAAGTACTTCAGATTACCTTCCTTTCAGTTCAAGTGATGCCTTAAAAAATTAATTGATATAACAGATAAAAAGGTTATTCTCGAAATCATACAGAATTATCATGAAAGGAAAAACAATCATAGAAGCATCGATGATACCGAAGGAAAAATAAAAGAAATATACTATTGGCCGAATTTGAAGGATTCAGTTCAAACGTATATTAATCAATGCGAAATATACATAAGAACAAAGTATGATCGATACCCGGTTAATATAGAAATGAACGTTACATCTTGATACATATACCGTCGAACAGTCGAAATACTTAACAATTTTGGACAGTTTTTCAAAGTACGCCCAAGCTTACCTTCTTAAGTCCCTTGCTGCGACAGAAATTGCGGACAACCTTCTATCTTTATTTTCTCACCATGGTATTCCCAAATTAATTATACTTGATAATGGCACTGAATTTAAAAATGTAATAATTACCGAACTTCTTCAACTGCATAAAATAAAAATTCATTTTGTATCCACCCATAATCTAATGGAGCAATAGAACGACTCCATTCTACTATTGCTGAGCATGCTAAACTCTTAAATGCCCAGAACTTTAATAAATGCCCAATCAGCAAAAAAATAACTTACGCTATTATATGGCTTATAATCATTCTATTCATTCAACAACGAAATTGAAGCCAATAGATGTTATTAACCCTCCTTTGCACGGGTGGGTCAATTATTACGTGGATGCACGGGTGAGGCCTCTCAGGATCAAATCTTTTAAAACAAATTTTTTTATTTTAATTTTAGATTTTTTGAAATTGGTAATGGGTTGTTGTTTGGAGCCATTTTACCTTATAATTATATATTTAAAAAAAAAATAATTTGATAAGATTTGCCAAATATCAAAAAAAAGTAAAAATCTGTAATTTTGTGACGTTTCGGTTTAGGTCAGTATTAAAAAAAAATTACACATAATATTAACATTATAGAACTTTATTACTACAGAAAAGGGTATAAACATTTAATTAAAATATTAGTAAGCAATGAAAAAAATCGTAACAAAAAATGCAGCGCTTTGAATTTAAGCAATAAAATTTAGGATATTTTGTTTGCACACTCAGTACAACATGCTGTGATATGTTCCATACAAAGCCATGATTTACAAAACTTTCAAAAATACCTAGTTTTTCTTCTTTTACAGTATTTGCAGTAGCCTCTTTTATTTGGTGGTGGATCTTGTTGATCTTCGAAAGTGACTCCAGCATATTTCGCAGCAGTTTGTCGGATGCTTCTGGGTAAATTTTGCATTGTTGCTCGTTTCGCAATGTTTTCTTTTACTAACTCCAGGGCCAATTGTTTTAAAAATAATCTCCTACATGACGTATCAGGATTATTATGTCTTGTAACGACAAAGGCGTTAATCCCAGCAATGTTTAACATCCCAAAAAAAATTACTAATGGCCACCTTTTGGTACCTCTGGCAACATTATATGATGAACTCATTTTATCCACTACATCAACTCCACTTTTTGTACCGTTGTAAAATGTGTTTATTTCAGGTTTTTGTGCAACCCCTGTTGTGTCATCAATTTGATCGTCATGATGTAAAGACGAAATGAGTAAAACATTTTTGGCCTTTTTAGGAGCATAGGATACTACAGTTATGCAACTTCCAAAAGCAAAAATCGAAGAAGGCACTGGTCGGTCTCTTATTTGCGTTACAATAGCTGGAAGCTCGCGCTTATTTGATTTTATTGTACCTACAACGGTTAATTTGTGTTCTTTGAGAAGTTTTTCAATTATAGGGTAACTCGTGAACCAACGATCCATAGTAATATTTCTTCCTGAACCTGACAGATGCTGGCACATTCTAAGAGTTACGGCTGCTGTAGAATTGTCTACTCTAAAAGGACCTTCCGGCTGCACACCAGCGTAAATTTCCATATGTGACGTAAAAAATGTTCTTGCATCAACAGTTGAAAAAATTTTGATCCCGTATTTACTGGGTTTATTAGGGATATACATACGAAAACCGCACCTTCCCCGAAAAGCCAGAAGCATTTCATCTAGTGTAACATATTCTCCCACTGAGTAATGCAACTTACAATTTGTATTAAATAGTTCAAAAATTTCTCGTATGGCTGCCAATTTATCAGTAGTCATTCTCTCCTGTCTTGTATTTTTGTTATCAAATCTTATAGCTCTCATAAGAAATCGAAATCTTCTTTGTGACATAGCAGCTACAAAAATTTCGGACCCCATGCCATCATCTCCATAAAACTCGCTAAGATTCTTTCTTGCACCTCGTTCTATTCCCGCACAATATAACAAGCCAAAAAAAGCTTTTAATTCTACCTTTGTAGTAGGAAGGGCATCATGTTTGTCTTTGTATTTAGTTGCAATTTCTTGAATATATAGGTTGGTATATTCTACTACTAGATCAACGATCCTATCAAAAAAAAGATTCCAAGAGTTAATGGGTGTCATTGAGTTTTTTGCTTCTCGAATAGTACCAGGTAGGTGAGAAACTATATTTTCTTGTCTTGTTCGAACATTACGTGGTGGAGCAATTTTACGCCATTTGGTACCGTCCTTCCCAAAATAAAATTGGCGTCTGTCATTTTGATCTTCTAGCTCAGTTTCACTCTCCCATTCTTGTTCGGTATCCGTTTCATGGTCACTAAATTCACTGAATCACTCCCTGAACTTTCGGAATCAGGTGCTACTTCGATGTCACTGGGAACAGTATCATAAAGATAAGTTAAACGTTGAACCTCTTTTTCATAGGGATCCATTGTATAATTTAATACTAATTTGCAGTGTAATTTTAGGCACAACTCACACACAATACTAAAATCAAATCTAGAAAAACTATCCAAAGCAAAACGTTTGACAATCACATAAGCAAATGTCATAAAAGTGAAGCAAGAGCACAATTACATTTTTATCGCATTACGGCGAAACACCGATGCGAATTCAGCAAATTACCGTAGCCTTGAATCGACAGTTTCACAGGAATAACAGTGGCGTGGTAAAAAATCGCTACCAATAAAAATTACATATTCGGACGGGTGAGGCCTGTGAGTGCAGACACCGCTACAACTAAAGAACGATTTAGGTTTTTACAATACAAAATTAGTCAGTAATACCTTTTTGCAAGTATGAAAGGTACCTAGGATTTCGGGATTATAACTCAAAAAATTAAAAAGCTTTTATCATATTCCATATTGACCTGGACTGATAGGCCTCACCCGTGCAAAGGAGGGTTAAAGGCCACATAACTTCCGATTATTGATTTATTTGAATTTAGAACAACTTCTATTGTCAAACTATATAAACGGTCAAAAAAGCAAGTCAAAAATCCTTTATTCAAAAATAAACGAAAAACTTATCCAGAATAAAGAAAAGCTAATAGATAAAATTAATATCGACCAGAAACGTGACACTCCAGATTTATTCGCAACCGGACAAGACGTCTATGAGAAAAAACATACTCGCCAGAAACTCGCTGAAAAATTCTCAAAACCAGTAAAAATCGTCTCTGTCAACAAAAAACGTAATACCCTGAGAACAAACGCTCATGGGACAATACACATGGATAATCTGAAAAGACCTCTTAGAAACAAGTATAGTTTCGACTAATTTAGTATAGGTTTTATTTCTACGCAACATTAGCTTAGCGTTAATTTTATTTAGCATCTACGTAATAGGTAAATACGATAACTTAAGTATTATATATCAGTCTTGCCGTCGCCCTTGGCATCGTCAATCTCGTCACATCCGATTCAAATCGTGATCACATTCTCTGAAAAAGTTGGACGGCAACCCCGGATTATTACCAATAAAATTAGGAAACGCCAAAATTCACGACCATAGTTTTACACTTATTCATTATTACGACCTTAATCCAATAATCATCTAGCTAATCAAATTGTATAATAAATCTCAAAATATCGTAAGATTATTAGATTCGCATACAGATTATCGATCGGACTCTGGCAATTATTTAAAACTTTTAAAATTAACCCAGAATAGGGTAGAAAATAAATTCAAAGAAATAATCCCACATCCACAAGGAACTAAACGAGGCTTAATTAACATACTAGGGTGACAATGTTGGGGTTTGGAACTTTCGGCAAAATGCACTAAAGCAGACTTTTACCCACAATACCGAAACAGAATTTTTTCACTCGACGCGCGTTTCGCTAACCATGTTAGCATCATCAGGAGATGAATAAAACTGAAACTAAAATCTACCTAACTCTCTTTTATACTACTGTTTGCTTAACAAAGCGGAACTAAAAAGAACCAATCCTGGAATCCCACTAGTCACGCTCGATCAACCAATACAATGGACTATACGGAATAGGCCCTGTATCTCTATTTAAACTATTCTTACATTGAATAACTTCCATACTATCATAATAATCTCCTATCAGTTGTAGGTATTATGAATTTATTTTAAATTTATTAATTTATTTTAAATTTATTAATTTTAATTGTTATTCTATGTTTATTATCAAAACAAGAAAATATTTTTTACTAGAAAAACTTGTTAATATTGAATGCTTTATTGTTAACAATAAAATTACATATTTATTACACATTCCAATAACAATAAACGAAAAGTGTAAACTTGTCCATTTATACTCAGCACCTATCTTCTCCCAGGGTTGGTTTAAGGTTATTTTACCGCGTGGTAAATTTCTTATAAAAAATAAATCACACTATAGACCGTTCAGCACACTTAGACTGTTACGTCATAATTACTGACGCCTTTAAAAATAATACACATGTCTTAGATAGACTCATTTGTCATTTATAAGTTTAGCCACAGGATGTCTCTGATATTTCTTTTTATTACCGATTTCATTTTGCGGTTAGAGTGCGTTCCGTTTTTACTCATTTTTAAATGCGTTCTATAATGCGAACTGCTACTTTTACATTTAATGCAGTGCTGCCCTAAAGCATTAACTTTAATATTAAATATCTAAAAATGTGGTTTGATAAATTTAATAAAGATGTTGAATTTTTAATGAATTGATGAGCTAACCCTAACTAACTTGTTTTAAGGGCAGAGCAGCTAATAATTATTTCTTGTTTATATCCATCCATTTTTGTCATGCAATTATTATTTCATCTAGGATCGTACATTTTAAATTTAATATAGCATAGCATATAAATTCAAAATATTTTAAAAAATATGTAATTAAGGTATCCCCTAAATTAGGGGAAAAATGCAATTATTATTGGAGAAAACAGATATTACCGGGTATTATTTATTTCTGAAAAAACTCCCAATGTCACCAAAATAAAAACAAAGCATCTGGACATTTCAAAATATCACTAAGAATACTACGGCAAAAGTTAAAAAAAATATTCACAAGTCTTCATTGTCTAAAGAATCAAACTCATCAGAGTCAGATTCATTTAAGTCTATTATCACTGGAAGAATGTTAGAAGCATCAATGTATTTTCCTTTTTCCCATGCCTCACTTATCAGGTTGTCTGTGTGTGACATAGTTTTTCCATTTTTGAGGCTGACCTAAAATTATTTTTAAATTATAATTTACCTAAAATAATTTTTAAATAATGATTTTTGGCACACCTATTTTAGTTAGAACAAAGCTCGAAAATCCATATAAAAAAAACAAAAATACCTTTATCGATTTTGGTTCATATTGGTACTTACAAAAACGGCAATGCTTGGAAAACTACGTATCACTCATTAGGTAGCTATTACAATTTTCAAAATATTGAACTTTTTGTTAGGACGTGTAAGGGCCAAAATTGGCAATTTTGAGATTGTCAAAAATCCATAAAACAAAAATTTCTCGTCCGAAAATTCTAAAATTTGGATACGCAATTTTCTTGTAGGTGCCAAAAATAATCAAAACCGGAGAAGGTTAAAGCAGAAAGAAACTTTTTTGTGGTATTTGATATGGATGGACCAAACAATTTCTTGATTTTATCTGTGCAAGTGCTTCATACCATAAACCAATCACAGCATCCTGTGTTACAGGATTAACTGCACAGATTGTACACTTTCTCCATTTAAATTTTAATTTTTTCAAGCCAACACTTAAGGAACCCAATGATATCTGGGTACCATCAATATCCAGCAGTTGTTTTTGAAGTGTATGTTCACCTTAAAAAAAAGACAGAAACATAAATAGAAATATAATTACAAGAAAATTTTAAAAATCTACCTGCTGCATACTTAGCATAAACTCTTTTTCTTATGACATGCTGGTGTACCTTGTAGAGTGGAGTTCCTCGCGCTGAAACATGAGCAGCCTGAACTTTGACTCTATAGTTATGACCAGTTTCGATGCCCTTAGAAAACAATCTTTGAATAGAGGACAAGGAAATATCTAAAGCATCTGCAACACGCTATAATAATATTAAAAATTAGGAAAAATCACAATTATCAGATGCCTACAATATAACTTTATGGGTCTTGTGACGTATAGGTATCTACGATTTCACGAATTATTTTTTTTCCACTAGAAAGGGGGTGTCCTATAGGGTAGTTTAAGCTAAAAAAATCGGAGGATCCCCCACATTTGAGCCGAAAAAAAGCCCCCAAAGTTCGAGTTTTGAGGTTAATTGACGTAGAACGGACAAAGTGCCTCTACTACTTTCCCAGGTGGAACGTGAAAATAAGGAAATTGAAGGGGGGAAATAATAAAATTTTAGTGATGGACGCCAAAGGCCCGGTACAGTGTTGCCAAAAGCGGCGCTAAGCGCAAGCCTTTCTTCGCGCAAATGCATACTGGCTTAAACGAGGCGAAACTAACCCAAACTAACCAAAGCTAACCCAAACTAACCAAAGCTAACCCAAACTAACCTAAACTAACCCAAACTAACTCAAAAAATGAAAATTACTTATTTCCGCAAGAAGTTTTTTGAGGTATTATGTTTAGAAATATATTTATAATGTAAAACAGAAACATGTTTTCGTGTAACTGATTTCAGTTATTCTAGAGTCGAAAAAATGAAAATCGAAAAAAAAATTATGATTTTGCATTTGGGGAGGTTGCTCTATACTAAATAAACAAATATTTCTTACATAACTCATTTCAGCTAAGCGAAAGTTGATCCCAGATGTTTTCAGTGTCAAACGTCTGGCAACAGTGTGCCTTCTTTCTTGTGACATTTGACGGTAAAAAGGGGGATGCTTAGCTTACAATTATAATTACAAATACACTTTTATTTTGTTTCATGGGGCTATGGGCCGTCTTAAATTAGGACCGGGACAAAACGAAAGCCTCTCGTTCTACGCAAATGTCTCCTGGTTAATATTTTTACCCGAGAATTGATTTTCAAGTGTGTATTGTCTATATTTCTAGTGCTTTTGCGAAGTGGTGCTGAAAATTTGTGTCAAAACTCGAACTTTGGGGTCATTTTTTCGGCTCAAATTTCGCGGATCCTCCGATTTTTTTGGCTTAAACTACTCTATAGGACACCCCCTTTCTAATGAAAAGAAAAAAAATCGCGAAATCGTAGATACCTATATGTCACAAGACCCGCGGTTTACCGGCATCTTTTTCTTGGGTAAAATATTCCACCAATTTTAAAATAAGAGCTTGCTCTTTTTCAGTAAATCGATAAGGCATTTTAAAAAGATTATTTCGTTTTGATTTGAAATTTGACGCTAATAGATGTCAGTGTCAATAGCATCTATCAAATTTAATTTTTCCAGTATAGACTAATATAGGAAATACGTTCACGGCATTAAAAGAGATGGCATGATATGACGTAACGGTCAAAGTGTGTTGAACGAAGTTTACACAGACCTGCCCTGTCGAAGAATCTCACCTCAGCTCTACCTGTGTGACAAAGAAATCCTTAACGAAATTCACCAAGATAGCACTTGCTACTGAGCAAGTGCAGCAGGCTCACTGGAGCCTGCTGTCCTCCACAGAAGACACCACTACCTGCGACCAGGTCGAACTGTACATTAGTCAGCCGATAATCAATCGTGTATCCACCTCTGACCAATGCATGGTTGTTTGTCCGACCTAAAGAAATAATCGCAAAACTCGAATATTTTGTGCAAACTGAAAACCTGATGCTTTCCGGGACATACATCGTCAATATTTCCCAAGGCTGCCAAGTGTCTGTTAATGATCTCATCATTATCAATGCTAATAGAACTGTTAACAATAGTTTGCAGCCAATATTATTCCCTGACTTAGGAGAAAGTCCGAGTTTAATGCCATTATTAAACTTAAGCCTCCAACTAGACGACATAAAACTCGATAGTCTACAAGAAGTAAGGATCCAAATAATCGAAAACAAGTCCCGCCTGGAATGTATCCCAGTTACCACCAGGCCTTCCCTTTGGACACTTCTGGTTTACTTGCTGCTGTCCCTTGGCTGCATAAGTTTACCCAGAAATCCTGTGCGAAAAGAAGAAGCAGGAAAGAAAACGACGCTACGGAAGACATTACCCTACAGCCCATTCAACTACCCTAACGATATAGATGATTCCGAGGGTGGAGGAGTCACATCGCCGTTCCTTCCCATTGAACACGAGATGCTGACATTGCTGACCATGCATTTTACCTTATATACATATATATAAATTCATTTTCCATTGTAAAAGTTAGCTAATAAACTATATTGTCGCAGACATTGTTGACCCGAATTTAGTTTTAGTTTTTTAAAAGGAGTTGGCCTATCGGTATTAGTTAACTAATGTCTTAAATAGTCTATAATTTGTGCATCTATTTCCCAGTATTTCTCTTCAATACAACGAACGTATTTAACGTATTATTTGTAATTTTGCACTGATATAGATTCAATCGCTTCTAATGTAAGTTTATTTGAATCGTTAATTGGAAGTTCGTTGATCTTATGCTCTCGTATATATCTTTTCATAGCCACCCATGCAAATTCAATATAGTTCAGATCATAATATACAGGGAAAGTAGCCTTAGAAGCACATGTACCCGACTACGTAAAAGGGTGTCAATTATATAGTTTTTTTCTGTAGGCTTATTGACTGATATTACCATAGTATAAACAAACTAGTAAGTTCACTCAACGGTAAATCTTTTGATGTAATTCAGCCACATTCTTTTATATCACGTAATAACTGGAGATGAGCGATGCGCTGCGTAAGTGTCCGATCGATTCGCGTGGCTTCCTCTAGCCAGGCGTTTACCAGAGATGTATTCAGGAGATTGTATGGACACGTACCGAAAGACCTACTGACTGCCGGCCGGGTGGAAAATCAAGTGAAACTGAGCAAAGTTGTAAAAATATTTTCATAGGAGGAAATTTAAAAAAAAATGCTATACAGGGTGTCATTTTTAGGTGATACCACTGTTGCTATCTCAGAATCTAAGAAGAATTTAACAACACTGCAAATCGATCTTGAAAAGACATCAATAATGGCAACTTTTTCCTAATTTAATCACCTTTGTAGCTTTGACCGTTTCAAAGATAGCAATAATAGTGGAATTACCTAAAATGTATTTAAAATTATATAATAATATAATACTTCGAACCTCATTTTTACTATACTTCTTTGATTTCATGAGAGTGATTTTTCAAGGCCACGTCACGACATGGTTTATGTTTTCGTCTCGCGTTACGGAATTTTCGTATCGTTGATTGGCTACGACTAACCCAAATTAACCAAATCTGTCAAAATTGATTATACCGTATAGGTACCGGTTCAAATGACTACAATAAGTTGAGACTAAGTGAAACTAACCGAAAGTTGGTTCGATGACTAGCCCAAACTAACCAAATCTATTAAAATTGATTATAACATATGGGAACCGGTTCAAATGACTAAGATAAGTTAAAACTAAGTGAAACTAACCGAAACTTGATTCGACGACGATTATCTAAAACTAACCAAATCTATTAAAGTTGATTATAACGTATCGTAACCGGTTCAAATGACTAAAATAAGTTGATACTAACTGAAACTAACCGAAAGTTGATTGGACGACTAACACAAACTAACCAAATCTATTAAAATTGATTATAACGTATGGGAACCGATTCAAATGATTAAAATAAGTTGAGACTATAAGTGAAAATAACCGAAAGTTGAATCGACGACTAACCCAAACTAACCAAATATATTGAAATTGATTATAACGTATCGGAACTGCTTCAAATAAACTAAAATAAGTTGAGAATAAGTGAAACTAACCGAAAGTTGATTGAACTACTAACCCAAACTAACCAAATGTATCAAAATTGATTATAACGTATCGGATGACTAAAATAAGTTGAGACTAAGTGAAACTATGTTGATTAGACGATTAACCTAAACTAACCAAATCTATTAAAATTGATTATAATGTGTCGGGACCGCTTTAAATGACTAAAATAAGTTGAGAATAAGTGAAACTAACCGAAAGTTGAATCGACAACTAACCCAAACTAACCAAATCTATTAAAATTTATTATAACGTATCGGAACCGGTTCAAATGACTAAAATAAGTTGAGACTAAGTGAACCTAACCGAGAGTTGATTGGACGACTAACCCAAACTAACCAAATCTATTTTAAAATCGATTATAACGTATCGGAACGGTGTAACTAACTGAAAGTTGAATCGACGACTAACCCAAACTAACCAAATCTATAAAAATTGATTATAACGTATCGGAACCGCTTTAAATGACTAAAATAAGTTGAGAATAAGTGAAACTAACCGAAGGATGAATCGACGACTAACCCAAACAAACCAAATTTATTAAAATTGATTATGACGTATCGGAACCGCTTCAAATGACTAAAATAAGTTGAGAATAAGTGAAACTATCCGAAAGTGGATTGGACTACTAACCCAAACTAACCAAATCTATCAAAATAGATTATAACGTATCGGAACCGGTTCAAATGACTAAAATAAGTTGAGACTTAGTGAAACTAACCGAAAGTTGATTGGACGACTAACCCAAACTAAACAAATCTATTAAAATTTATTATAACGTATCAGAACCGCTTCAAATGACTAAAATAAATTGAAAATAAGTGAAACTAACCGAAAGTTGAATCGACGACTAAATTTGCATAAACAAAAATATTGACACATTGTCTTCACGTTTTAGTGACATAACCATATTCTGTCTTTCACGCGACCTGATATAAATAACAAAGAAAAGTGTAGATTTTGTCGTAATTAAAAATTGGAAGAGGATAGAGCAATGACAACTGTATACAAATTGTAATATACATTTTTCGGTATTGTTTATAGTTAGTTTTGATGTATTTGTGACATGTAACGTCAGAATAAATTAAATAATTTTACTTAAAATTAGACTATTGACCCTAAAATGTATTAGATTAATTTTGTAGACTGCATCGCTGTATTATATTATTATTATAATTTATGCTTATTTTGTAACTAAATAACTGCAAATTTAGCAAATTTATTTCGAGAAAAACGTTAAAAGATTGTAACGGTTCAATTTTGCCAATTTTAAAAATTCATTTATATGCCGCATTTAGGGAAAAATTATGCTGTATTTTGCACTTATCGGTTTATTAATTCTGAATTTAATAATTCGCTTGAAATTGCCTCTTTTCTCAATGTAAAATTACCTATATTTTAAGTATAGATTAGCTATATATTCGTATTAGCTTTTAGAATCCATTGTGATTATCTATTTTAGTTGATAAGCGATGTATGTACCTTATTATTAAGTTAACTTGGCTTGATTTGCATTATATTATCGTAAACCGCCAGCGAATCGATTTATATTTCTAAACAATTCTGTTAGCCTGCAAATACGCTGCATTTGACTTATTGAACCATAATTTGATTTCAGTTTGAATATTCTATTACCTTTTGAGAACCCTAGGTTGATGTTCTGGAGATCGTTTTTGGACCTCTGCTTTAAATATATTTCTCGTTCGGTACAGCTGACCAGTTTTTTGTGAGGTTTATGCCAAATAATAGGAATGGGCTAGGTATCGCGCGTCTTTCATTCTCGATTTAGATTTTTGAAGGTTTATTATTTCTGTTAGAGCATTTCCTAGCCTTTCTGGAAGAATGTAATTTTAGCTCACTATTCGTGGCTTCCGCCGTCATTTATCATGATAATAAGCGAGAATTAAGGCATTTATTTTCTTAGAATTATTCCTTGTATCGAATCACTCGTGAAGTTTTCAGCCCATTACTACTTGTTTCGCAGTATTTAATTTAAGGCAAATTGACGGACGACGGAACGAGGTCTTTTCTAGTTTTGTTCGCCTGAGGAACGTTTGCCAGTATAGCAAGAAACTGCACGTTTTAAGTATTGTGGTATAATACAACCCTTTGATAGGGGATTTCTGTGCGTTTCTGTTTGTGTTTTGACACGACCGATTATTCGGGCTCTACAAGCTGTACTAGGTAAGCATTTTCTCTGGATTCCTTTTTCTGTGGCCTATGAAGCACTTGACCGCCATTTTGCTCAATTTTTTTTTATTTCCATTATTTATAGCGGCTTCCACGTTCGTCCCATAAGACCGAGACCGTCGAATCTCCTCTAATACACCCTCAAGTCCGAATCTGAGGTAAATATCGCTACCATTTTTGCCTAAATTAATGAAATTGACTGCTTATCTACCTTTTATTTTTTTTGCGCACATAACGCCATTTGCTTTTCCCATGTGTTATCTTATCTACTCCATTTTACCTGATCCGAATTTTTATTTTAATGCAACTTTAATTTTGATCATATGGGGAAGTTATATATTCTTTTAGGGGTGATTCATATCTATCTTTTTATATTCAAGTTGCCGGAACCTTAATATCTCTTTTATTTGCTTTATTGCACTGTAAGTCCATGGGGTTTTTTGTCTGGGAAAATTTGTTTTATAAAGAAGATGTATTTATGCAAAGAGGGAGGGGGTCTATGATTTTTTATTAAAGTAAGGGGGTCTATGATTTTTATTAAAGTAAGGGGCATTAAATTTTTAGATTGTGTTTTTTTGATAGGTTAAGTTAGTTGATTATAGTGCCATAATTATTCTCTTTTTTTTTTGATAGTTTGAAATTAAGAACCGGTTAATTTTATGAGCGGATCTAGCCACTCGGTACAACACCTGCCGAGCTTTTTCCGTTTAGCTGGCTAGAACGGGTGGCGCTCAAACGACCCCACGACAGGGGCCGGGCTTTGTAACGCGACTCTCCGGGGCTAGGTTCAATTTTTTTAATTAATTGGAAAAAAAATTTTGGGGTTCAATCTTAAAAAAAAAACGTGTTGCAAATTCGGCGCCCACGTTGGGCACTCCCCCTCTCCTTCAAAAGGAGGGAAACTTAGAGGAAGTTAACCGACGATAATAAATTAATTGAGGTAGGTAATTCAAAGCACTTATGTGACGTACGGGTGTACCCTACAGCTAACCTATAGCAAATTAAAGTAACTTCAAAGGTACCGCATAAGAAAATTGATAAGCCAAAACATTACTGACCACCAGCTAATTTAAATGTCACCAATTTCCAAATTAAATTAGTACATTAAGCTTTTTTTTTGAAAAAAAAACTAATAAGAAAATTAAGTGTAATTAATAGATATAATAACATAACTGGAACAATTTCCAGAAGCCAAAAATAAATTGAACCAACCAGAACTAAATAATAGAATATAAACCTAAATTCAGAATATAAACCTATATTCAACCTAACAGGCATACGTCACCCCAAACACTATGCCACGGTCAGCGATGGGATACTCAGAATGACCACCAATAGACTGTTCCATTAAATTAAAAAAAAGAATTAAGATACAAATAGATAGACAAATAACTAAGAAAATATGAAAATTGACAAAGGTAAGTAATAAGATAATCAAAGGCAAGGTAAGGTAATTAAAAGACAAGGTAAGGTAATTAAAAGACAAGGTAAGGTAATTAAAATTAAAAGTAAATGAGAAGAATAACGGTAAGAAATAACGGTAAGTGAAAGTAAAGAAAGAAAGCAAAACACAATCACAAGAACATGAGAGAGATAACGGTAAATGCAGAACAAGTTTCTCAAGGCTGCTATGTCTAACAACAGAAGTAAGTGACGGAAGGTCAGCCTTACTACAGCACTCTGTGGGCTTTTACCACAACCAGTATCTC
>MU186237.1:0-20017 GCA_016904865.1 Pissodes strobi | reverse complement strand
TTGTGGTAAAAGCCCACAGAGTGCTGTAGTAACGCTGACCTTCCGTCGCTTACTACTGTTGTTCGCTAGAGCAGCCTTGAGAAAGCTGTTCTGCATTCACCGTTATCCTTCTCAGTTACTTGTAATTGTAGGTATCTTACCTTGTCTTTAATTTTCTCTACTTACTTTATTACTTAGCTTTGTCGATTTTCCGACCTTTCTTGATTTTCTTTGCTCTGCATTGCTTTCTATCAAACCTTTTTGTTGCCCTATAATTCTTCATTATTTTTTTCAAGATTAACTATAAACAATACCGACAAATTTATATGACATTTTTTATACAGTTGTCATTGCTCTATCGACTTCCGATTTTTAATTTTGACAAAATCTACACTTTTTCTTTTTATTTATACCAGGTCGCGTGAAAGACAGAATTTGGTTATGTCACTAAAACGTGAAGACAATGTGTCAATATTTATGTTAAAATATGTCATCTTAATCCCCTGTTAATATACGATTATATAGATTTCAATAAATTGGACGGTTTAAGCAATTGTCAAATCTGACAGTTAAATAAATTCGCCAATATCTTCCTTATTAGGTACTTATAACAGATATCGAAAATA
The DNA here is from genome assembly GCA_016904865.1 of Pissodes strobi. Classification (NCBI taxonomy): domain Eukaryota; kingdom Metazoa; phylum Arthropoda; class Insecta; order Coleoptera; family Curculionidae; genus Pissodes; species Pissodes strobi. Next base: position 19,412 of record MU186237.1, on the reverse strand, counting down.
GTATATTATTTTATATGGAGGAAAAGTGATACTTTTCATGGCGCGCTCGTGTTTAACAGCCGAACGGAGTGAGGCTGGTAATAGAGAGCAAGCCATGAAAAGTAACTTTTCCTCCAAATAAAATATGCTGTTTTTTCTTCAAATGTCGACAAATTAATGCAAAAACATCTCTTTTTAATAGTAATAATAATTATTAATATTAAAGATAAGTGGGTTCGCAAGGGCGCTTAGACCGGTGTCGGTGAATAGGCACGGGTTGTTGCTATAGTAATGTAACATAAAGCTGTCAGTGGACACTGTCAACAATAATTATTTTTTTAAAATTGCATCTCCGATTGCGTTTTAATTCCGTATTGATAAGCAGTTATTGGGTAAGTTCGATTAAATAATAACCAATTTGTTCCTAAATTAGTGATTTTTAGAAATGCAGTGCACAAATTGAGTGATAAATACAAATTTTAGTTTAATAAATCTCGAGTTGTTGGCGCTTATTTTGCTGTTTGTTTGTATCTATGTTGCTATGACAACACTTTTACCTCCACCGGCGGAAAAGTGAAAAGTAAAGCTCCGGCGGAGGAAAAACGAAACTTCACGGCCGCCTACACAGTCGAGTAATGACGGATTTACTGACGTTTGAAGAAAAAAGTGTTTAACAAAAAAGTTTTAAGTGAAGAGTAGTGGCTGTGTGCATGTATGAATCATACTTAATGAAACACTTTGTATTCCATGCAAAATTTAATCCAAAAAAGACTTCCTATTGAAGCATAACAACAAAGAGCTTTCGGCCTAGGACATCATAAGTGTTATTTGTCATTTGGACCTGAAGAGTATATCAACGAAGAGAAACAAACAACACCAACAAACAACGGTCAAATTACAATTAAAGAGTTGTGCCTTTAAACTTTTTAATTGTGATTTGACCGTTGTTTGTTGGTGTTGTTTGTTTCCCTTCGTTGATATACTCTTCAGGTCCAAATGACAAGTGACACCGATATGGCCTAGGCCGAAAGCGCTCTGTTGTTATGCTTCTATAGGAAGTCCTTTTTGGATTAAATTTTGCATGGAATACAAAGTGTTTCATTTAGTAAAAAAGTTTTAGTTTTCGATGTTTTATTGTATACAAATAAAATTTGACATCTGCAACTGTCAAATTTGACAGTTTTAGATGTCAAATTATTTCAAATGGATATGATGTCAAAATATTACCTTAACATTTTGACACATTTAAATATCATATTTTGACATATATTTTTTACTTGCAGAAAAAGTAGCCATGTTTATTTTATATATTATACGTTTATATGACAACGAGAGCTTTTATTTTTTTTTAGAATTCATTTAATATTATATTTTGACATGTTAGTTTTGGCCGAATCATTTATGTCAAAATTAGTAGCAATATTCAGGTAATTATGGCGATCTCTTTAGGCTAACGCAGTATTATCTGCGAATCGTTTGGATAATAAAAAAATATTTGTCCAGACGTGTCTGTCTTATCAATTCTATTATAGTGCGTAATATACTGTATGACATTAGTTAAATTTAAACATCATTTAAATCTAAATTTTTCAGAAATGTTTGATATAAACAGGTAATTACATGGTATATTTAACATTGATATATGTATATGATGAACGTTCATTATGGATATGAAGTTAAACGCTATTAAATATGATAGTATATTGTGGATAATAGTTGTTATTATATGTTTATTAATTTGTTTCAGTTTTTTTTACTATCTTTTAACAACTAATTGAGGATTTTTTTATATGTATTTGTAAATATATCGGTAATAGTTCGAATAAACTGGAATTTCTCTAGAAAATACTTTCTTTAACAGCCTCTATGTGATTTTAAAAACTTTATTTTCATCTTAATAACATGTAAATGGGTCTCTCTAACAGGTTCCGATGCGTTCTAATACATTTTAAAAGATTTGGCTAGTTTGGGTTAGTAGTCCAATCAACTTTCGGTTAGTTTCACTTATTCTCAACTTATTTTAGTCATTTGAAGAGGTTTCGATACGTTATACTCAATTTTATTAGAATTGGTTAGTTTGGGTTGGTCGTCGATTCAACTTTCGGTTAGTTTCACTTAGTTTCAACTTATTTTCGTCATTTGAACCGGTTCCAATACGTTATAATCAATTTTAATAGATTTGGTTAGTTTGGGTTAGTCGTCGATTCAACTTTCGGTTAGTTTCACTTATTCTCAACGTATTTTAGTCATTTAAAGCGGCTCCGATACGTTATAATCAATTTTAATAGATTTGGTTAGTTTGGCTTATTCGTCCAGTCAACTTTCGGTTAATTTCACTTAGTCTCAACTTATTTTAGTCATTTGAATCGGTTCCGATGTATTATAATCAATTTTAATAGATTTGGTTAGTTTGGGTTAGTCGTCAATTCAACTTTCGGTTAGTTTCACTTAGTCTCAACTTATTTTAATCATTTGAACCGGTTTCGACACGTTATATTCAATTTTAAAAGATTTGGTTAGTTTGGATTAGTCGTCGATTCAACTTTCGGTTAGTTTCACTTAGTCTCAACTTATTTTAATTATTTGAACCGGTTCCGATACGTTATAATCAATTTTAATAGATTTGACTAGTTTGGGTTAGTCGGCCAATCAACTTTCGGTTAGCTTCACTTAGTCACAACTTATTTTAGTCATTTGAACCGGTTCCGATACGTTATAATCAATTTTAATAGATTTGGTTAGTTTGCGTTAGTCGTCGATTCAACTTTCGGTTAGTTTCACTTAGTCTCAACTTATTTTAATCATTTGAACCGGTTCCGATACGTTATAATCAATTTTAATAGATTTGGTTAGTTTGAGTTAGTCGTCGATTCAACTTTCGGTTAGTTTCACTTAGTCTCAACTTATTTTAATTATTTAGACCGGTTCAGAAATGTTATAATCAATTTTAATAGATTTGGTTAGTTTGGGTTAGTCGTTCAATCAACGTTCGGTTAGTTTCACTTAGTTCCTACTTATTTTAGTCATTTGAACCGGTTCCGATACGTTATAATCAATTTTAATAGATTTGGTTAGTTTGGGTTAGTCGTCGAATCAACTTTGGGTTAGTTTCACAGGGTCAAAATATATTTAATATTTACAAAGCATTCCATTATGGTTATATATATATGTACTTAAATCGAAGAAACAGCAAGCAAAATCCTATTCTTTCTAAAAAAAAATATGACACCTAGACGATTTTTCCGGTCTTGTCGCCTCCTTCACCTTTATTTTATTACTATATCTATTCGCTGATCCGACTATAGATTTTACCTATTTTCCTTTGTATTTTACATTGCTTCGTATATATTTCCACCGAAGTCCAAATAAAATATTAAAATACAAATGAGATTAAGGATTTTCACAAATCCGACTCTGTTCTGAACACTCTGCCTACACACGAACGACTGATTAAACTAAAACGCTCCACATGCTGCCAACAATCTGCGGATTTTCGGCGGCTGGCTGAAAATATTTGGGGGAGTGGAGCTACTAGTTTATGTATACTTTGATATTACTTCATATAATCGAAATGTTCTCCATGTCGGATCAAATTTCGGATTGTTCATCTGAAGCCAAATGAGTATATGAGATTTTGTAAAGTATTTAGCTGATACTTTATCTTATACATGAGAATGATAAGGAGCATTATCCAATACCACGACTGATTCTGGAAGAATGTTAGAAGCTTCTCTATGAGCTATTTTTCAAAATTAGTTCTATTCATCTATCCATGATAGCCTCGAGTTGTTAGTCACCAACGAAAAACTAAAACGGCACCGAGAACAAAGCCAGCTTTCCGAACCAGCATGCACCACAATTGGCCGGTTCCTAGAGCGCATTCCGTAAATAACACCAGTGACATATCATATCTATCCTGATCTCCTCTAGATACACAATATTGCGTTCTTTTTGCCTGTACTGACTTATGGTTGAAAAAAAATTTACACGCCAGCGAAAAATACTTGGTCTCTTAATGAGCAATTTTTGCTTATTTTGACACTTGGGCCAAATAGATTTTCTTAATCGTAAAAGCCGATTTAAGGTTTTATACCCCTACCGAAAATATACGAGTAGTGTTTTGCAGGTCGAAACTTTTTTCAAATGTGAGTAAAAATCATCAATTTATCGTTAAATTACTTGAAAGTTCCATCATCGGTTATCTTTATATGAATATTTCCCTCATGTATAAAAATCCCATTAGAAGAGTGCAATTCTCGCAAAATTACAGCGATAATTGCACTGTAGAAACCGAAAGAGCACGGCGGTAATTGCATCGTGCGTATCTATGGTAATTCCATTGTAAACTTACGATGACAGCCACAATTTATAAATAACGTCAAAGTAAAGTCAAAATATATTTTTAAAATGTCTCGATTCGGATTAAAAAAATGGTATTTTTGCGTCTCTTTCCTTTGTTGTTTACAATTACATGTACATTTTTGTATTAAAAAAAGAATAAAAATTTATTTTTTAAAACCTGTCCTTATTCGGGAAATATTCCCCCGAATCACACTCGTGCATCAAAATAACCAGATAATTTTGCATTCGAGCGTTTTGTCTTAGAAAAACTGCATTCGGTCATTTTCATATTTTGGAAAAGAGCCCTCCACCTTCGGTGTCGCGAATCACCATATTCTTTTCGATTTTTTTTCAAACTACCTTTAGGAAGAGCAATGTAAAATGCAACCCGTTCCGTTCGATGTCAAATGGAAATATCTAAGCATTTGATTTCTACCTTTCTATCACACGGACATTTATAACGTGAGCAATTACCTTTCCTGAGGCGCTGCTAATTAATTCCGCAAATAAAAATAAATATAAACTAAGTAAAGCTGCAGCATTTCTTTATGCCGGACTTTGAAAATGCTACACGCATACAATATATCACCGTCCACTGATATCCCTCAAAATTACTTACTATACACTGTGGGCCAAATTAAGTTGGACACAATTTTGACCACTTATAACTTTTTTATTTTCTGATCGATTTTAATGATTTTTTGATATATTATGCATCAATATGTTCTGAATATCGCCTTAAAACAGATGGTTAAAAAAATGTACAGGACCGGAGTTACATTATTTTTTCTAAAACGGTGATTTTAGGCTCGCTGTAAAAGAAATCGGATTTTCAAATTTCAAATTTCAAATTCTTTATTTTGTCTTAAAAACTATAATACATAGCATAGACCACGTCAAAAAAACACTTCGAAAAACAAACTTACAGTATGTTTAAAATATTCAACTTCCGCAGCAGGAATTTGTCAAAACAATTAAAAAATAACACATTACGCAACATGGTACATTAAGTACAATACAGTAAGTATCATTCCTAAATAAACATTCATAAAAAACAACTATACTAAAAAGAGCTGACAATAATAGCACGTCAAAAAACACTTCGAAAAACAAACTTACAGTATGTTTAAAAAAATCAACTTCCGCAGCAGGAATTTGTCAAAACAATTAAAAAATAACACATTACGCAACATGGTACATTAAGTACAATACAGTAAGTATCATTCCTATATAAACATTCACAAAATACAACTACACTAAAAAGAGCTGACAATAATAGCACGTCAAAAAACACTTCGAAAAACAAACTTACAGTATGTTTAAAAAAATCAACTTCCGCAGCAGGAATTTGACAAAACAATTAAAAAATTACACATTACGCAACACGGTACATTAAGTACAATACAATAAGTATCATTCCTATATAAACATTCACAAAAATACTACACTTAAAAAAAGCTGACAATAACAGTCCTACTGCACTATGTTTATAGTCACTTATGAGCCTTTAAAAAGGTTTCAAACTCCGAAACTGTATAGAAAACATTGCTGAAAAGCAGTTGCTTAATTTTGGTTTTGAAGCTCACTATTGAGGTTGATTGCTTAACTTCCATAGGTAGCAAATTGTAAAGATGGCTTCCAGAATAAAAAGGTGACTTTCTATATAATTCATGTTTGAGCTTTGCACGAAGCAAATTATTTCTACCCCGAGTGTTGTGTTGGTGTCGATCACCTACTATAGGCAGTTTATTCCTATTTTTAAATATAACTTCAAGAATTTTCAAAATGTAAATACCAGATACTGTCAAAATCTTTTTTTCTCCAAAGATATTTCGACATGATTGTCTAAAGGGGATATTAAAAAGAATCCTAATAATGCGTTTTTGAATCACAAACACTCTCTCCAAATCCCCAGCCCTACCCCAAAGCACTATGCAGTAACTAAGTACGCTGTATACTGAGCTGTAGTATACATTCATTAACTCCCTTAAATCCAATGACTTCTTTAGTTGGTTTATAAGAAAAGCACTTTTACTTAATTTTCTACAAACAGCATTAATGTGTTCAGACCAGTCCATGTGCTTGTCGATCATTATCCCAAGAAATCTAGCTGAATTCGAGCATGAAATAGATTTACCTTTAAAGTCAAAAACAAGATTATTTGGTTTTCTATACTTATTGCAAATTTCAACCGCATCAGTTTTTGCATTATTTAGCATGAGTTTATTGGATACACACCAGTCATCGATTTCAGTTAGACATGAAAGGACTTTTCGTTGTAGGTTAATTGGATCTGGATCGGAGATAACGGCTGTAGTGTCATCACAAAAAATAAAAAAAAATTGAGAATAATTATGGAAATACACTTTTAGGGTTCCCTAATTATCGTAAAAAGTGTGATATTCAGTTTTTTAAAATACCTTAAAGGGTTACAGTACCAGTTATTATTTTTCTAAAGTGATGTTTTTTCCAAATGGCGATTTATACCAATAACTAAAAAAGGTATCAGGCAAGCCATGAGAAAAAAAAATAAATGTTTGACAACTGGTTGTTGTTGGACGTCAAGCTAAGTTGCTTTAAAAATGTACAAGAACGGACTTACGTTATTTTTTCTAAAATGGTGATTTTAGGCTGCCTGCAAAAGAAATAGTCTTGAGTTATAATTATGCAAATACACTTTTAGGGTTCCCTAATTATCAAAAAAAATAAAAATAAAACTTTTATTTACCAATATTATTTTCCAACAAAACAAACAAATAGTTCGTAACAATAAACATTAAATAAATTGGTTGTGAACAAAAACACCATCATTTTGAATGACAACTTCAAGTCGCCTTCTCCAGTGACCAATACAGTTGTTGATAACATCTTGAGAAAATCTATTCCAGCAAAATACAATTCTGTTTTTCAGGTCTTCCAGTGTGGTAATATGGTAATTTTGGTAAACTATGGATTCTAACAGTGCCCAAATGGTATAATCTACAGGATTAAGATCATCTGGACTATTAGGGGGGCTTCATGTCGGGTTCTATGAATTCGGGGCAATTTTCATGTAAATAAGTTAGGGTACTTCTTGAAGTGTGAGATGGGGCACCATCTTGTTGTAAAATGTAATTATCGGAAATATTTTCTATTTCATAAAGCATGCACAAAAAATACTCGTTTTACTTTTTAAAGATATCCCAACTGAAACCATTATCGACTGCGTAAAATGCTGACGGGGAATAAGTAGATTTTCTAGTGGCACCTGCGATTTTTTCCTGGCAATCGAGTACCTACACCCTGTTGTTTTGAGTATTTTTAGGTTGCCTCAAGGCAAATACTTTCTCGTCGGTAAACCATATTTTTGCTATTTCAGCCCTACTTCTGAATCTTCTTAAGAGTTGTTGACAACGAATAATGCGTTTCGACTTATTATCTGCAGTTAATTTTTGAGTGTAAACTTTTTTATATACCATTAAATTTAAATCATATTTAATAATTCTCCTCATTGTTGTACGAGCAATTCCGGTAATATTTCTTATTTTTCGCGGACTAACTGTTTCTCCTGCATTGAGGATTGAGGTTCTCAAAAATTTGTCGAATTTGTATAATATTGGCTTGACTTCGCCCACTTTTTTTGCGCCCACGTCCGGCCTTTATATTTACGTTACCGCCGTTATGCCGAAGATGCTTTAAAAAGTAATTTATTGTACTTCTTTTCCAATTTTGTTCTGGAAACATTTGGATGATTCGCGCGGCGCTATAGTTTTTTCCTCGCAAAGATTTTATTACTATTTTATCAGACAACGAAAGACCGACCATTTTTACTAATAATATAAACGTTCCTGTCACTTAGCTTTACGTCCAACAACAACCAGTTGTCAAAGATTTCATTTTTTTTCTTATGACTTGCGTGATATCTTTTTTAGTTATTGGTATAAATCGCCATTTGGAAAAAACATCACTTTAGAAAAATATTAACTCTACTGTAACCCTATAAGTTATTTTAAAAAACTGAATATCACACTTTTCCGATAATTAGGGAACCCTAAAAGTGTATTTCCATAATTATAACTCAATCCGATGATACGGTTATCCTCTTCACGGGGTCCTCGTGGCATGATGTTAGGGCTTTGGCCGAGGAGGGACTCGCAGAGATTTTACGCTGATTAAAAACATTCAAACTAACTCTAAACATCGGTAAAACAAACTTTATTGCATTTTCACTCACATCTGTGAATCGACCACAGTTTGTCACTGTGAGGCTGGGGGGGAGGATATATCGGGGAGGTGGAGTCTACCAAATATCTGGGTATAACAATTGATCGACATCTCAAATGGGACTCACACGTAACTCGACTTGCTAACAACATTCGGAGACTTATTCCTAGATTTTACATATTAAGGCATATTTTAAGCAAAAAAATCTTGTTGATGGTTTACCGCTGGTGGAATCCTTAAATTCCTTAATAAGATATGGTATACCTATCTGGGGTGGTCTGTACGACAATGCCCTTAATCAATTAAAGGTAGTTCAGAATTACACTATTAAAGTTATTTTAAAGATGAACAAAAGATATCCTACAGCTCTCTTATATTCTAAGGATATTCCAAATGTTAGATCTTTGTACATCTATTCTGTATGCCTGTTTATTTTACCAAACCATCTTCTATTGCAGTTAATCATTCACATAGAACTAGAAATAACCTTAATAAATATCTTGTTATACCAAATAGTAATTCTAATATTAATTTGAGATTTTTTAATTACCTAGCCCCTAAGTTCTACAACCTGCTGCCTATTTATATTAGAAACATCCACAGGAGAAATATTTTTAAACAAAAATGTCTACATTTTATAGTCCAAAATTTAAATTTGTTTCTGGTACTGCTATAGTTGCATCTTCTTGTTGAACTGTTTTTTCTTTGTTTTTTTTTCTTCTCCTCTTGTTCTTTTCTTTCTTCCTCTTTCACAAATTTACTGATTTTAGATAAGCTATTTCAGATTTTAGAATGTTTAAACCTTTAAATAAATAGTGATAATAACTGCACATACAGATATTTATATATAGGTGTAGAGTAGATAAGTTTAGAAATTACCTTAGCATAATGTAACATTGTATTGTAAAATTGTAAATTATTTCAGTAATATATTTCAATATATATTTCAAAATCCGATTTCTTTTGCAGCGAGCCTAAAAGCACCGTTTTAGGAAAAATAACGTAAGTCCTGTCCTGTACATTTTTTAAGCATCTGTTTTAAGCCGATATTCAGAACATATTGATGCATAACATATCCAAGAATCATTAAAATCGATCGGAAAATAAAAAAGTTATAAGTGGTCAAAATTGTGTCCAACTTAATTTGGCCCACAGTGTATATATCTGGCCGACGCGACGCGACGGTGCCAATGTAAAAGTAGTTTTGCGTTTCCTTGATAAAAACCATACTTTATAATAATGTAAATTATAAAATTACCTTAAGGGAACCTATTTTTACTAAAATGGAAGCTTCTTTCATTTTACTGATAATCCAATCAAATGATGTATAATTCTCAATGCGACAACAACGCACGATATTTGTAAACCAAATACTTATGCATGTTAATTACCTTGTTCTATCATTCTTCCAATAAATTTCACCCCACTAATTTTATTGGACACTTCATTTGTATCCTTGGCACTACACCATACGAAAATATGAATAAATATTAGGAATACCAAACATGGCTTAAAACTCATTATTTCGAAAAAATAATATAGTATTATCTTCACCCAAAAAATAGCCAAATTGCTTATTACTGACAGCTAGTTTGCATGGGCAACTATTTGTCACATATTGATACATAAAACTCTCGAGACATTATTTGTATTGCTTCACTTCATGATTTGACAATTTCGTCACGTATTAAACAATAGCATGTACTTTTTCCTATGTGGAACATCTTATAGGCGTTGTTTGAATTTATTCAAACAACGTTATAGGTATATAGATTTCTGGGCGATTCCATTTTGGTATGTTTCGTGCATTGATATAATGAGGTCAAAATCATTTTATCATGTAGATATCGATAAATCCTAGCGTTGTTTGAATTATTCAAACAACGATCCTAGATATGTATCTTTAACCGTTTTTTTTATACTGTTACTACATTGTGGGCCAGTTTCGCGATCGATGGAGCAGTAAGTGACTAGCTTATCTGCAAATTTAAATTACCTCAGAGTTAAATGTTTCACAATACAAAAGTAACCGCAACCGCTGGTAAAGTGACTTCTGGTTAGACGCCTTTTTCTTGGCTGGTACTTGTATTTTTAATCTTAGCGGTCAAAGGCCACGTAGAAAATATGTAAAAGTCGTAAAAAGAAGATTAAGAATTAATTTTATTTCCTATAATCTTATTTTTATTTTTCGTTATTGGTATTGTGATTTTCGTTCATGTGAGTGCAAATTAAGTGATTCCCTTGCATATCAAAAGCATGGAAAAAATGAGAACAGATCTGTACATTTTAGCGGGAAAGAATAGTATTTATTAATTTTACTTGTGGAAAAACTTAAAAAAGTGTTGTAAGTAAGAAAAGCGGTGCAGGAAGAAGATTAGTCTATAGTTGTCTGGGAAAGACATTATGCAATTATGGAAATGAAGATTCAGAAAAAAAAAGAAAATGCTTGGATTAGCTTATAGAAGAGTTTAATTCTCGTAGCATGACAAAAGGATTTAAAAGTGCAAATAAATTAAAAAGAAAATACATATATTTGTAGAAGAAAAGTTTTCTTTGAATGGAAATTACATTTCTAAAATTGTTGGTGGCAAATTTATACCACCAATAGTTACAGAAATCTATAAAATTATTTAAAATATACTTGGGAGCAAAAAATATCAGGATTCCAAAATAAATATGATTATAGCATCCAGAACATTTCTACAGGCGTAGTTTTAAAATAAGTTATTGTACAGGGTGTCCAGTTTTCGTGTGTTTTTCTATACTAGACCCCATATTAGAAAAGATAGCAAGATGCGGTTTGCGGCGCACTGTTCTATTTTTTTGTAAAAATTGCATTGCCGTAGCCAAATTTTCATAGCCTCCTTACTTTGTGACATACAGGGCGAAATTGAAAATCAAAGTCGTTTAGGAAATGATTGCTCTTGAGTAAAACCATCTTAGATTGAAAACATTTCTCGATCATCATCTTGAGCATAAGGCATTTGCAAGACCTCTTAATTTTAATGTGTTTATTTTGAATGTACATTTCTAAAGACGCATTGTTCAATTAAGGGCCAGAATGTTATTTAATTTTGTCATGGTCAAAATCTAACGCCCAGATTTTATAAGTATAAAATGAACTTTTTTTACGTTTCAGGTTCAACTGAGGCATCAAGAACAGAAGAAAGGAAAAAACTGCTGGAAAGAAATACGTAAGCCTAATAACACTCTTAATTCAAGAAAAGTTAGATTTTATGCGTCAAAAAAATGGAGTAGTGTTCTGCCAAGTTTTTTCCTTAGAATTAAAAATTTAACGATAAAAATGGAAAAAATCAATAGCAGTATATAATTACACTATGTTTTGCTAAAAAAATGCTCACTTGGATCTATTTTAGTCGTTTTTAAATATTTAGGTGAGAAGTCCACAATATCATTGTTTTATGTATGGATATGTATAAACATATGGCTGTTGTGCTTTGTGCTGATAAGGCTATGTCTTCGGTTGGGCTTTTATAGTTTAGTTTCGTGTTTGTTAATGGGGAATTTGTCCCAAATGACACTAAAGTATTATGATAGTATTCTCTAAGCTGCTGTTAATATCCAGTGTATCCACATAACGTGTTAAGTGGTGATAACCAAAGTGTAGCTTACTTATGATAAAATAAGTTTGTTCATGACAGATTAGGTCTTTTACGAAAAAAGCATGCTCTACTTCATTTTTTATTACCTTGAATAAAGTATTTTTGAGCAAATAAAAATGCCATTTTAAATTTTTATTCTTTTATTTCCACCAATCATAAATAGGAAAACAACCTTTTTATAAATTAGCAAAATTACTCAAAGTTTTATCCACAATAACGAAACAGATTTCTTTGATTTTGGTGTACTTATATATTTTTTATTTTTGTAGGTTAGGTACCTATAATTTAGACCTGTTTTGAAAATATTTTTTTTGTGTTACTCATAAATATAGGTAGGCAACTAGCAAATTTTACTTTAGATACGTACATACTTTCCTAGATTTCTTTGATTTTGGTGTACTTAAATATTTTTTATTTTTGTAGGTTACCTATAGGTAATTTAGATCTGTTTTGAAAATATTTTTTTTGTTTTACTCATAAATATAGGTAGGCAACTAGCAAATTGTACTTTAGATACGTACTTACTTTCCTAGATTTCTTTGATTTTCGTGTGCTTAAATATGTTTTATTTTTTGTACGTTACCGATAATTCAAAAAAACCATTATTTTCGTACTATCCCACTTATAAATTATTTTTATTTCAACACTCGAGACACGAGACCATCGAGACTGACGAGACTCTCGGTCTCGAACCTTGAAGTTTTGGTCTCGGTCTCGAGTTATAATTCCTAGTCTCGTCTCGGTATCAGTCTCGAATTTCGAGACGAGACGAGACGAAACGAGACGAGACCGAGACTAGTCTCGTCGAGACCGAAGCACTAACTACAGCCACCAAAGACACATTTGGTTTCAAAATCTCAAGGAATCCGTTATCTAAGATGGTAACACAAGTTAAAAACACTTTGAAGAAATGTAGCAACCTTATTTCTGATCTGTGTTGAGGTTTGGAACCTTCGGCAAAATGCACTAAAAAAGAGTTTTATCCACAATACCGAAACAGAATTTTTGCACTCGACGCGCGTTTCGCTAACCATGTTAGCATTATCAGGAGATGATTAATCATTTCCTGATGAGCTAACATGGTTAGCGAAACGCGCGTCGAGTGCAAAAAATCTGTTTCGTCATTGTGGATAAAACTCCGTTTAAGAACTTATTTCTGATCAAATTAAATACAAATTATCTGTGAGCCATCCTACTATACCGAAACTATATTGTCTTCCCAAGATTCATAAACCTGGGAAGGCAATGCGTCCCATAGTCTCGGCAATAGGATCGCCAACTTATAATATAGCCAAGTGGCTAGCAAACCAGTTTGAAAAATTACCTATAAAGCAACAGAATTCAGGAGTACTAAATTCCTTAGATTTCATAATCAATAAAATCTACGAACCTTAAGGAAGGTGAAATTTTAATCTCGTTTGATGTTTGCTCATTGTTCCCTAGTGTACCAATCCCACAGACCTTGCAATACCCTGGTGAATTACTTAAGATGAACAGTTTTGATAACGAAATCAAACAAGAATATTTAACTTTAACCAAACTTTGCATGGATCAAAATTGTTTTCAATATAAAAATAACTATTACCAACAACTTGAAGGCACGGCAATGGGCAACTGTTTATCGCCGTTCTTAGCTAACCTTTTCATGAGTAAATTTGAAAATCAAATCAGTGAGGAGTTCGAATATTTTCCAAGGGTATAGTACAGTTATGTGGATGACATTTTCGCGATTTTCGACACAAAAACCGCTAATATCGAAGATTTTGTAACCAAACTAAACAACCGTTTTCCCACCATTAAATTTACTTATGAAGTCGAGAACAATGGCAAACTTCCATTTTTGGATACTTTAGTGATTAGGAACGATAATAACACACTAGAATTTGATATTTACAGAAAAAGTACTGCCACTAACCGATATATTCCTAATGACTCCTTCCACTGCGACCAACACAAAATGGCCAGCTTTCATTTTTTGGTACACCGTATGGTTGACTTTCCTCTCAGCAGAGAAAGATTTAATAATGAAAAGGAGACAATTAAGAATATAGCGAGAGTCAATGGTTTCAATACTAACTTAATAAATAGACTAATTAATAGGCATTTATTTAGAAAGACCATTCGTGATTCCACTTCTTTTGTCAATCAGGATGAAAATACAAAATGCGTCTCGATACCATATAATCCTCAGTATACTAGAGGACTCCAAAAAGTCTTTAGGGAAGTAGGTTTTTATCCGATCGGACGAAAAACTATACATTTCACACAGCAAAAGTCATGATTCCAGTATATTGTATTCGTTGCTTGGCCACATGCAATAAACTGTACGTACAACATTTCCGTCCTAGGCCGGGAATATAACATTTCCGTCCTAGGCCGGGAATATAACATTTCTGTCATATTCAAACACCTTGTTTGTCAGATCTGACGTTTATCAAAAGCAAGATTTAGCTGTGGTTTCCATATAGATATAGTTACGTAATAAACTCCAAGCTCGCTCGATTCAAAACTTGATATTATGTTGAGTTTAAATTTAAAACCCCGTTTTTATTTAGAGTAATATTTGGCTCTATTTCTATAAATAGGTATTCTAATTAATTCCGATCGGATAAAAAATAGTATGTGCAACTCGTAGGAAAAACACATTCCTGGACTCCTGTGTTCCTGGCCTCGGCTGCGCCTCGTCCAGCAATTACCACCATCGTCCAGGAATGTTTTGCTTTTCCTACTAGTTACACAATATACTATTAAAATTAGTATACCAAACTCAGTTCAACATTAAGAAATTATTAGGTGGTCCAAAGGACAAAATTGATATATTAGAAAGAAGTGGAATATATGGAATTGGATGCATGGATTGTAACCAAAAATATATTGGGCAAACTAGAAGATTTATACAAACGAGATTCAAGGAACGCATAGCTCATTTAAAGTATGAGAACAGAAAAATCAAGTGTTGCCGAGCATGCTTTTGATAATAATCATGGAATAACAATTAAAAATTTAAAATTAATTCATAATATAACGGATAGGAGATTATTAGACGCATATGAAAGTATGGAAATTATTAAATGTAAGAATAGTTTAAATAGAGATAGAGGGCCTATTGCGTATAGTCCATTGTATTGGTTGATCGAGCGTGACTAGTGGGATTCCTGGATTGGTTCCTTTGGTTCTGCTTGATTTAGCAAACATTTAGTATAAAAGCGAGTTAGTTAGGTAGAGTTTTAAATTTAGTTTTAATCATCTCCTGATGATGCTAACATGGTTAGCGAAACGCGCGTCGAGTGCAATAATTCCGTTTCGGTATTGTGGATATAACTCCGTTTTAGTGCATGTTGCCGAAGGTTCTAAACCCCAACATAATATTGTTAGAGCTGCACTCGCTTACAATGGTGTAAAGATATATAACCACATTAGTTTCAAACTTAAAAGTTTGCAAGTATTAGGTATTTTCGAAACTTACTCACATTATACTTACCCAGAAAAGCATTTATTTAATCTACGTATATCTGCTAAAAATGAGCAGCAAACCCAAGTTTGAGCCCATAATTATTACTTTATTACCAATCAATTCACGTTTGGGATTTATTGTATCAATCATTTTGTTTTCCCTTGGGTGCACTGCTGTTTAGATGTTATTTATAATTTTTAATTATGGTTTTATGTAGAATTCTTTAAATGCTTAAAATTAACATTTCCCGTTATTAAGCTTTGTCAATATCAATTGCATAGGTACATGTATTGACTTTTGCACAATAAAATACTTTCAATTACCCAATTAAGCAAAAATCGAAAAAAAAATTGTCGATTGCCTGTTTAATATTTTGTTCTTGGGTCAAGCTGAAAGTGAAAATGACATGTACCTGTCATTTAATTATATTATTTTTTATTTAGTGTGTGATCTGTATTTTGAACGCAAAATGTTATATCGACCTCAAGAGATTTTATTTTCTCGATAGGCTCTTAACAGGCAAATAAATATTTCAGATTTCGTTGTCTGCAAGATTTAGGTACCTGGTACCTCACTCAAACACCTTTTTCGCCTTCACCTTCCTACTTATGAAAATCATGTTTATTTCGTTATTCTCCTCAGTTTTTATAGATAATGTGGAAGAATAAGCTCACCTTGCCTCCTACCTACGCGAATTTGTATTGTCATTATAAGTAGTAACATATTATTTTAATGAAGAAACGAGTTCAAGTGCAAGCGCAGCAAAAGTAAAAAGAAGAACGGAATCAGAAGTAGGTCTCCAATCTCAAACAAGATTGCCGACTTTTCGCAAACGTAGTAAGCGAGAAACGATGCAGGTACTACTGACTAGTATAGTATTTAGCACTTGTATGCTTCTTGTGAAATGTTATTATGATCGTCATCACCAAATTAGTGATAACCAAAAAAAACAGCAGTTTGGGCGATCCTTGAGTGAACGCAGTGTCAGAGAAGGGATTAAAATTTCTTATGAAACACGTGAAGGACGCGAATTTCCCAGAAATATTGTAGATGTGTATAGTGTTACTGATAGTCACTTGCTGTATACAAAATCTGTTAAGTTTCCATTCGGACATATTAGCTCATTACTTAAAGGATATAAACAGGGAAGACAACCTATATTAAATATTAAGAAAACCGAGACGGAACCTTATATTTCATTCGAAATTAAAAATGACATTGCGCCATATATAAATATTCATGATAAAGATACAGTTGAGCACTCAACCCCGGTCTTTGATATAATTATTAGAGTTACACCTAATTCTTTGCCGTTATCACAACTAATTAAAAATGCACCCCAAGGTTATAGAGGTCTAATGGATGGAGCAAATACGCTGATACCACCAACAATTTCACCAATGTTATCATACATGTTAATACTGGCTCTTACTTTGGCGGGACTTTTACCTTGGATATTGCCAGGAATTAGGTTAGCTGCTGGATTTGTACAGATGATTAATCAAGTGGCGTTTATGGCAGGACTAGGAGCTTTGGTAAGAAATTATGTGTTTGATGCAAAGCCTGATGAACATATTGTGTACATAAATCAAGGTTATGACATCCAGGGACATACAAAACATCACCATTCGATTCATTAGAAGGGTTTAGTGCTTTGTGTTCAAATGTTAATTCGACTATAACTCTCATGACATTGCTGAAGGTAAGCTTCATAATGTTTAGTGCTGTGTGATGTGATGTGAGAAAAGTGCCTAGCTAGAGAATTGAAATAATGCGAAATCGTATTTAAGTAAACTTAACAACACTTTATTTTACACGTCATTTTCTTTAAACTTATTTTTCTCATCAACAGGCAAATAATTATTTTTGTCTGCCTATATTCACGTATATTGTAATATTTTAAGTATTACATGCATTATAATGATCTAAAAAGGACATGGTTATTGTGTCTAAGCGACTCAATATCTTTTAGTATTTTAATTGGATGTGGCTCTATGAGTTAAATGGGTCATATTTAAAACTTATTTCCCAATGTAATAGACAAAAGGCATACAGTTTTTGTAATAAGTATATGACTTGCACATTCCGGCTTATTATTCCATTATCTGCCTATTTAAAACTAGGTCAGTTACTATAAGTCACGTTAAAATGATATTTAGTACTACACTGAAGAAAATCTAGCTAATAGAGTATTTTTTGCTCTGAAACAAATAGCTACAAAGAAAAACATTTTTATTATTACAATATTTTTGTATCCACTATAATGCGGACTTTTAAGGATCATTGAGGATATTTTTTTGAAATGTTATTTTAACCATTAAAAAATATTTTTCTGTGGCTATTTGATAGCTCTGCTACCGCAGGATTTTAAATTAATACAATATTTAAAAAAAAACATAATTTTGAAAGGGATGCTAATTAGCTACCTGTTAATCCAAAAAAATAAAATAAAATAAAATGTTCCTTTCTTATTAAAGGTTCCTTTTTTGTAACTAAAACGTTATAGTTAATCAGTTCAACCAATTAAAATTCAGTGTTCTATTTATTTGGTATACATCACTATATTATATCTATCCTTGTCGTTGCCTTGAATCTGTTAGCTAAAAGAGAAAGAGGTATCCAATTTAAATTTTGATATCATAGAAACCGATTACATATATAGTGTAGTACAGGGCGGATATTACGTTTGCAAACTACCATGAGACATCAGACATCATTACTTGCGCGAATTTATCGCGGTGTTTGGATGCCGCTCCTTTCCATTCCATTTGTACCTCATTTGGATTATTGGATTTGAGATTGGAACGATCTTTGCATTGGGTTTATCTAAATTTCATCATGGATGCAAAACTTTGTTGTGCGTACATATAGTGAAACTTATGGAATGGGGTTTAATTGAATTTGTGGACAACTTTGATGGTAAGTATGCCATTTTATTTCTTAACCGTTCGTTTTACTTTACAATTGTTTAGACTGTTTAGAGCATAGGATGTGTGTTTATACTTAATGTTTTGGCTTGCGGGAATGCATTAGGCAGGATTATAGTCTTTCTTATTGATATTGGTGAGATAAAGATAACACAAACTCTCCTAACCTAAAATGCACCTTTTAAATGACTATTATATTGCATTAGACTATAGTCTGATATAATATAATAGTCAATAAAAAGATTTATTTTAGGTTAGGTTGGTTTGTGCTAGCTTTATCTCACCAATACCATGCAATAAGAAATACTATACATTTTGCCTAATACACTCCAGCCAAGCCACAACATTAGGAATAATCAGACATCCTATACTCTAAACAGTCTGAACAATCATCAAGTAAAACGAACGGTTAAGAAAAAAAATGGCGTACTTACCTTCAAAGGTGCCCACATATTCAATTAGCAACTAAAAAATTGGGGTTATTAGATTTCTATTAGCGGCTAATAGAGGTTTCTCTCAGTGTAACGAAAAGATAGTTTTATAAGTTACAATTACCGCTGGTGTATCCAAAATTCTCTTTAGGTAATAAATGTCTCGTATTTTTTTAAGTATTCCATCATATTTTCACCAGTGAGTATCTTCGTTATCTATTATTATTTTTAGAGAGATTCTTAAGTTAGCAAATTTTTAGTCTTTCTCCTAAATCATTAAATAATCAAATCACAAAACCTGCTATTTTTCCTTATTAGTTACAGAATATTTCCTGATTTTAAATACATAGCGGTTTATAGAATTATTTTCACACACCTTCGAACTGTATTATTTTACAGGGTGTTGTCAATTAATGTCATGTAGATCGGAGGTTACTGATTTTGACAAAATAAG